>JANAVB010029216.1:7856565-7889065 GCA_029216955.1 Iris pallida
CCAAATTTTTCTCTCAACTCTAGGTCATTGACTTCTCTCATTTATTAGTAAGTCATCGAATTAATATATGTTTAATGTTTTAAACATGAATTTCACATATAAAAGTTGAATTATGGAATAACCGGATCATCAAATATTGTATACTCTCTTTCCGCCACGTCCGAAGAACACTTTGATGCATCGGAAAAATCGGGTTGTGACACAGAGGACTGTCACCTGTCTGGCAATCCCGATCATAGATTAGGACTGCCAGAGAGGGTGGCAGTCCTTCACATATGTAGGACTGCCAGGGGCCTGACAGTCCTACATATATTTTTTTGCGATTCTAAAATTTCGACAAAAAATGCTAAAACGGAGGTCCAAACATCATTTTTTTGCGATTCTAAAATTTCGGAAGGCCATCTAACTATAAAATAGTTACTTTCAGGCTCCTCAAAGATACGCTCATTTTGCGACAAACCGGACCTCGTTTCGACCTCCGAGTCAAAAGTTATGGCCCTCCAAAGTTTCAACTGACCATAAAATGCACCGGAATGACCATTCTCCGTCTTAATTTACCGGAATGACCATTCTCCGTGCTAAATTACAGAGACTTACAAATAGGACTGCCACACCCCTGGCAGTCCTACATTAAATTAGGACTGCCCGGGTGCTGGCAGTCCTAATTCAATGTAGGACTGCTAGGGGGGTGGCAGTCCTGATACTGGATCAGATAACCATTCTTCGTGCTAAATTACACGGAGAATGGCCATTCTCCGTGCTAAATTACACGAAGAATGACCATTCTTCGTACTAAATTACACGGAGAATGGCCATTCTCCGTGCTAAATTAAGAGTTTTCAGTTGAGGAGCTCCTCACAGAGTTTGATAAGTAGGACTGCTACCCCCTTGGCAGTCCTGATACTGGATCAGATAGCCATTCTCCGTGCTAAATTACACGGAGAATGGCTATTCTCTGTGTAATTTAGCACGGAGAATGGCCATTTTCCGTGCTAAATTAAGAGTTTTCAGTTGAGGAGCTCCTCACATAGTTTGATAAGTAGGACTGCCACCCCCTGGCAGTCCTATACTGAAGTAGGACTGCCAGGGTGCTGGCAGTCCTAACTCAAACTTGCTGTTGCAGCAAGTTTCAGTCAGGACTGCCAGCACCCTGGCAGTCATACTTTAGTGTAGGACTGCCAAGTGGGTGGCAGTCCTGATACTGATACTCTGTACATAAAAAACAACAATTCATCACAAGTACATAAACAATAATAATTCATCACAACTACATAAATATTCCACATCCAACTTAAGATTCATCACAATAATTCATCACAATAATTCAACTACAATAATTCATCCCAATAATTCATCACAACTACAATAATTCATCACAACTACTTAAGTTTCAAAGATTCCACATCCAAATTAAGTTTCAAACAAGTACATAACCATTCCACATCCAACTTAAGTTTGAAACAAGAAAAATATCCAGATCCAACTATATATCATGCTGGGCCTTTGAACGAGACTCCCTATTATTCATGAAGGGGAAGTCGACCACGTCGTCGATGCGATCAAGCTTATTGGCGACCGCGACACTAGTGTCACTTTGGCAACCTCTCCGAGCTTCGGGCGCCGGTTCGAAAATTGTTATCGGACGCTCGAGAGAACGTCCCGTACGTTCCTTCTGCTTTGACGCGGTGGGTCGTATTCTTTTGTTAGCGGCCGGTGGGCTACATGACAACATACAGTTATTAAATAATAGAAACAGAAATAGGACATGCAGTTACCCCCCGCATATGAGCATCATGCAGTTACCCACCCCCATATGTCATTACAGTAGGACTGCCAGGCATGTGGCAGTCCTAATATAAATCAAGACTGCCATAGTCCTGGCAGTCCTCTTTCACAAGAGGACTACCAGGACTGTGGCAGTCCTGATTTATATTAGGACTGCCACATGCCTGGCAGTCCTACTGTTATGAGACCCGAACTGCCAAAACAAGATGCTAGTTTGTCGTGTTCTAGGGTTAGGGTTTCAACATAAAATATGGGTTTCTTGTGTTCGAAAATTAGGGAAGAGAACCATAAAGAGATTCTAAACCTATTTTATCAAAACTTTTTCAAGAATTTAAAATATTCTAGGGTTTTGAATAGAATGTACAAAATTCTCGAAGAAATTAGGAAAGAACGTACCTAGATTCCGGTTGCTTTGACTTGCGTGTCATCTCTTCGAATCTACGAAGGTTGTGGAAGAAATCTTGGTGGAAGAATTGGAAGTGGAGTGGTGGAGAAGAAAAAATTAGGATTTTAGGAGAGGGATATGGAGAGGAAGAGAGCTCTTTTTTTTCTTCTTGAGGAGAGAGAGTGTAGAATGACAAATGAAATGAAATGAAGGGTTTGGGGGGTTGGGCTGCCCCTAGCAAATTTTGGGTGCCCCCTAGCAAATTCTCCACTTTCTTGGGCTGCCCCCAAGTAAGTGATGCCCCCAAGCAATTTTGGTAGTGCCCTTAGAAAAAGTCTTGGGGAAATTTATGAAATGTCCAAAACTAAAAAAGTTTCATGAAAAATCTACCACTAAAATAACTTTCATCGCGTGTCCAGAATTAGAAAAACTTATCCAAAGCAGATTCCAAATGACCCTTTTACCCTTCTAATTTATTCAAAGCACCCGCGTACTCTTCAAAAAAAAAAGAATTCGATTCTTCATCTTCTTCGTTACGCTGCTCACTTTCTATTCTTCCTTCGATACGCTGCTCACTTTCGAATCTAGGTTTTTTTCTCTAAAATTTTTCCATGTCAAAACGGAGGTCAAAACATCATTTTTTTACGATTCTGAAATTTCGAAAGTCCGTCTAACGAAAATTTTGTTACTTTCAGGCTCCTCGAAAATACGCTCGTTTTACGACAAACCGGGCCTCGTTTTGATCTCCCAGTCAAAAGTTATGGCTTTTCAAACTTTCAACTCGCCATTCTCCATGGTAAAATCACGGAGAATGGCCATTTCTAGTGTTAAAACGCAGGAGAATAGTCATTCTCCGTACTAAATGACGGAGAATAGCCATTCTTCATACTAAATGACGGAGAATGGCCATTATCCGTGTCAAAACCACGAAGAATTGCCATTCTCCGTGGTAAAATTACGGAGAATGGTCATTCTCCGTGATATTAACACGGATAATAATCATTCTCCGTGATCTTTACACGGAGAATGGACATTCTTCGCCATTTTTTACAATGGAGAATGGTCATTCTCCGTCTTTTTCGATACGGAGAATGATCATTCTCCGTGATATTAACACGGAGAATGACCAATCTCGTGTTAACATGGAGAAGAATGGTCATTCTCCGTATTGAAAAAGACGGAGAATGACCATTCTCCGTGTTAAAACCACGGAGAATAGCTATTCTCCGTACTAAAATGACGGAGAATGGCCATTCTCCGTCACTTTACCACGGAGAATGGTCATTCTCCGTGATATTAACACGGATAATAATCATTCTCCGTGATCTTTACACGGAGAATGGACATTCTCCGTCATTTTTTACAACGGAGAATGGTCATTCTTCGTCTTTTTCGACAGGGAGAATGGTCATTCTCCGTGATATTAACACGGAGAATGACCAATCTCGTGTTAACATGGAGGAGAATGGTCATTCTTCGTATTGAAAAAGATGGAGAATGACCATTCTCTGTGTTAAAACCACGGAGAATAGCTATTCTCCGTACTAAAATGACGGAGAATGGCCATTCTCCGTCACTTTACCATGGAGAATGCCATTCTCCGTGTTAAAACCCATAGAAAATTGTCATTCTCCATGGTTTTTAACACGGAGAATGCCATTCTCCGTGGTTTTTAAAACGGAGAATAGTCATTCTCCGTCATTTTAGCACGGAGAATGGTCATTCTCCGTGGTGGAGAATGGTCATTCTCCGTGGTGGAGAATGGTCATTCTCCGTGGTGGAGAATGGTCATTCTCCGTGATTTTAACACGGGGAATATATTTTTTTTTAGAAAAATTTTGTCAGGAATAAAAAGTTTCGTTCTTCTTTCAAAACGATGATAATTCTTATGGAAAAGAAGAAGAAAGATCTTCTCTCCACAATTGACCTAATCGTCGGAAAACTTCAAATGTCTCCACGATGAAGATGATGATGATGGTGATGATGATGATGAGCGATGATCTGAGTTCGACTGAAGAAAAGTACACCGAACTACGAACGATCTTTGCGATCTCTGCTGAAGATGAGAGCAATGGAATTCAGATTTCTCGTGAAGAAGAAGAAGACGAAAATCGCAATTCAGATCTGAGTTTTTTGAATTCAAATACATATAGATGATCAATTCGCGCGAAGGGGTAGTTTCGGTATTATAAAAATAGCAGTTTCCAGCGGGTGGCATCTAAAAGGGAATCTTGGAATATTTAACGTGAAAATACTTAATTCTGGGTATTTCATAAAACTCATCCAGCGGGTGGGCATTTCATAAAAGC
The DNA here is from genome assembly GCA_029216955.1 of Iris pallida. Taxonomy (NCBI): domain Eukaryota; kingdom Viridiplantae; phylum Streptophyta; class Magnoliopsida; order Asparagales; family Iridaceae; genus Iris; species Iris pallida. The sequence goes on from JANAVB010029216.1 coordinate 7,861,045, forward strand.
CCACCCCAAAATTGGATTTCTCAGCAATTTCTAGTATTATATTGAATGAGAAAACTTGGAATTTCAATGGCAATATGGATCGTATATTGATCCGTGGACTGTATAATGTTTTTTTGATTGGTGCTAGAGCCAACCATCCAAGGAAGGACTAATTTGGAGAGAAGGAAAATATATAGAGAAAATTTTGGTGAAGAGACGATTGGTAGGAAAAAAAAAACTTTATGATAGTACTATAAGCTTGTAATATTGTTGTGTACAAAACTAGAAGAGGGCACCCGGATCTTGGAAGAGTCCGCACACAAAATATTATTTGAACTAATCTAGACCCTTTTACAAATATAATATTTGGACATATCTAGAATATAGATATTTTAAATTTCTCAAAAACATTCTAGGTATGAAATATTCTACGAATTGGAAGAAATTATTCCTTGTATCTCATTGCAAATGAATTATTAGATGCCTACCCGATGTCTTTTAAAAACGTTGCAGAAATAGCCAGGTCACATATACCAACTATAAATTTACTTTCTAAAATAGAAGTAAATATCAAAAGAACTAAAAGGAGGCTAAAAAAAGAACCATTTATACGTTAAGAACGTATAATACCTAAAGGTTCTAAAGTTTTAGCGCTCTAAAAGAATAGACAGAATATTATAACACGTCCTAAATGCTCTTGAAGAAGCAATTCCTGAAGAAGCATCTCCTGTAGAGAAAAGTTTATGACGATCCGGAAGATGTCATGAACCAAAAATCTAATTTTTTAATGTATATCGCTCTGGTCGAGGATATGTTTCAGATCCCAGAAGAGACTGAGAAAGAGATACCAGTACCCAAAAAATCTATATTTTATACAATATTCAAAATAAATTAGGAATCAATTTTTTTTTTGGTCATAGATGACATTATCAAATGAAAATAAAAAAAGGGTGATGAAAATAAATGATAATACTAAACCACGAATAATTCTTGAATGTTAAAATTGATAACATTGACCATAAGTGGAAAGATGTGATACCTCTTGCAAAACGCGTATGTTCAGTCAAATTGTATAAAATCCAAAAGGAATAAACCCGATAGATGTAAATGGAGATTTGTAACAAATAAAAAGAGAGATCCAAACGTATAGACCAATGTTAGCTCAAGGATACTCGAAATGACCATGAATAAGATATAAAAAATATTTTTAGTCATGATAACCTAGATAGTAAGATATACATGAAATTTTTTAAAGGATTTAAATTGTCAGGTATATCCTCGAAGAATTTAAAAATATCAGGATATCCCCGAAGGATTTACAAAATAAGCCATATATGGGATAAAACTATCCGAAAGAATGTCATAAGCTATTTAAGTACAATCTAGGAAAGGATATAATAACGATCTTAGCTAAATGTTTAGTCATATTTATGAAGAAATTTCTGAACGGATTTGTCAAAGTTGTCGTCTATATACATGACAATATTGTTGGTGTTTTTACCTTTAGACTAGAAAATATAGTCCCACATCGCCTATACCAAATGGTAAGTATATCAATATAATACTTTACTTGTGTTGAGGTATGCACATGAGGTGTGGTGGGGCACAAGTGGATGCCATGTGGGAGCATTTTCCTAGAAGGAAAAATGATTAATTCCAACAAGAAAGCAAGTTAATTTTTGTCGTTCAGAATCGGACTCGGACACGGACTCTAGGATGTCTCATACATGCACGGGCGTGGTGGGGGGGGGGGGAGAGGGGGTTAGGCATGGACTGGCACACGACTATGCTGATTATGGGAGGATCTAAAATATCAAACTCTATTTTAGAGTATTGGTATTTTAGTCCCACATCGGATAAGAGAAAAGGTGAAGTCTCGCTCCATTCTATAAATAGAGCCCCCTGGCGTCTTTTGTGAGATGCACCAAGTAGAAAGAAAAGGGAGCCCGTTGAGTCCAGGGAGCCTGCTCGAGCCACAAAAAGTTAACTAACGAGTGCTCCAGAAGTTCTTTCGAACTTGATGGTTCCTGGAAGCAGATCGCAGTAGAGCAAATCTTGATTTGAGCAACGATGATCTTTATCACCCCAACAGAGTTGCATCTTCTTCTTCAGCTCCGTCTCACAAAGAGACAGACTCTTCATTCTTCCATCTAAGATCTGTTTTGGAAATGACAATCTCAAAGTAAGATTCGGATCAGACGGAGAACAATCGTGCAAATCTTTTCGACACAAATTTTAACAAACTTGAGAAGTTTACAGAAAGCATTACAACGTCTGGAAGAGAAATATCAGCCTTAATCTTTAAATCATAAGCGTAGACTACGTGTTGACAGATCCTGAGCCTTTTATTCCAAAAGAAAAAAATGCTCGAAGGGTCGCTGAGACCACTGCTCTATAATCCAAGTAGAGCAGAGATAACAACTTCTGCAAGTTGCTTATCTTAAATTCAATGAAGGACTCTCTAGCAGAGTCGTACAACAAGACAGTCCATTCCAAGGACGCCTAGGAGTCTGTGGAGAATCTCTATAAGGCAGATGAAAACATGAATTCCTCAAGTTACGTCAAAAACTAGCGGATGACGATATGCCCTTGGTCGAAGCCTTTGTCGTCGGGGCTACTGTCGCCAAGCTCCTACCTGGATGTAGCAAGTTCATTGCGGATATGCACCGCAAGAAGATGGAGGGGGATCTTGAACATCTCTTGCACTGGACTCAAGATGGCTGAGGCTAATCTGGTGCAAGCTGGAGACTCCAAGAGGAAGCAAAAGGCTTCTTACAACAAAAGAAAGGACTCTCACCAGCTGAAGGTGAAGTCAGTTCAAGCCAAAGTGTAGGGACGATGGGGCTTGCTTCAACCGTGGCAAGAAGGGTGTCATGCCCCGATCCCGCAGAGTCCTTTCGTCCTCGCTTCGGACTTTGTGAGACCGTTCGTCCTCGCTAAGGCATGATACCGTACAAGCCTAAGTTGTGCTTGCACAAGGCCAAGACCTGAAGCAAGACAAGATAGACAAGATTGACAATGCGCAGCAAAACGTATCGCAGATAATTGAAGCAGCAACGGATATATTTTAGAATACATGCATTGAACACAATGGTAACAAGAAACAATTCTCTTTATTGATTTTATTTGAACAGATTACAAGCTCTCGATTCTCTCTGATACAATGTTACATTCTCTCAAAACTTTACAGATTACAATGATCCCGTTCCCATACATTATAACCCTTTATATACAAAAACTGACTCTTACAACAGATGTCATTCTTTTGGACATCTCTTCTGATTTCTGGCTCCTGAGGATGAGGCTCGGGCCATCGCTTTGAACTATCCTACTCGATGTATAGTACACCTGCATGCAGACTGATGGTGGGTCAGTATATCAGTATACTGGTGATTGTGAACAAAGAGCTACATTTGTCTGAAATGATCACTATTCATTTAGTGAGAAAACGTTTCATGTGATGTGATCTTGCTACTTTTACCTAGATTCATTTCACGCATACAGAGTCAGTTTACATTCTTTGAAAACATCTTTGAAAAACTAACATATCATTTCCATATTAGCCGCTGTGCCTCCCTTGGGTTCAGCTCGTCGCTAACCGCTGTGACTCGCATGGGTTCAGCTCATCGCTAGCCGCTGTGACTCTCTTGGGTTCAGGTCGTCGCTAACCGCTGTGACTCGCATGGGTTCAGCTCATCGCTAGCCGCTGTGACTCGCAAGGGTTCAACTCGTCGCTAAGTGGATACCCCAATACAAATACAATATCAAATGAAACCATCATGCATCAATCGAGCAACTCATAGACAATTCCATCTTCTTCTCAAGCAGGAAATCGTTCTCTTTCTTAGCAGACAATGTGTGGATTCTCTTATAAGCATACTCAAAGTCTAGTATCTTGTTATTAGCAACAACATTCATTCAAAAGCTCAGATTCTTATTAGGCGCAAGCGAATCATAAAATGACACTTTGTTCACTCATCCAGATCAATCGTCTTCTGTTGCAGAGCCAGCAATCCGATCTTTCTGTCTATCTAATACCTTCGCGGAGCGGGACACTACATAATTACCCATCAAAAAGAAGTTTCGTCCTCGAAACTTAAGAAGAAACTTACGATATCCATAGCAGCGATAGTCCCCATCCTTCGCCATCATCAATCCATGAAATCATAATTCAGATCATATCAAAACTCTCGTTCAATCAAGTATTTCAATATCAATCAATCAAATCGATAAAACATTTGCCGGCATCATAAAAATATTTTACGGACTTATTGTATGGAACGTTCATCTCATTATTGATATCGAGTAGGCAAGGACATTTCGATCAGAAGAACATGTATGAATTCAATTGAATCAAAAATTGGCCAGAGGATCGTGTTGCTCTGATACCAATCTGTCACGCCCCGATCCCGTAGAGTCCTTTCGTCCTCGCTTCGGACTCTGTGAGACCGTTCGTCCTCGCTAAGGCGTGATGTCATGCAAGCCTAAGTTGTACTTGCATAAGGCCAAGACCTGAAGTAAGATAAGATAGACAAGATTGACAATACGCAGCAGAACGTATCGCAGATAATTAAAGCAGCTGCAGACATATTTCAGAATGCATGCATTGAACACAATGGTAACAAGAAACAATTCTCTTTATTGATTTCATTTGAACATATTATACGCTCTCGATTCTCTCTGATACAATGTTACATTCTCTCAAAACTTTACAGACTACAATGATCCCATTCCCATACATTACATTCCTTTATATACAAAACCAACTCTTATAACAGATGTCATTCTTTTGGGCATCTCTTCTGATTTCTGGCTCCTGAGGATGAGGCTCGGGCTATCGCTTTGGACTATCCTTCTCGATGCATAGTGCACCTGCATGCAGACTGATGGTGGGTCAGTATATCAGCATACTGGTGATTATGAACAAAGAGCTACATTTGTCTGAAACGATCACTATTTATTTAGTGAGAAAACATTTCTTGTGATGTGATCTTGCTACTTTTACCTAGATTCATTTCATGCATACAGAGTCAGTTTACATTCTTTGAAAACATCTTTGAAAAACCAACATATCATTTCCATATTAGCCGCTGTGCCTCCCTTGGGTTCAGCTCATCGCTAACCGCTGTGACTCGCATGGGTTCAGCTCGTCGCTAGCCGCTGTGACTCTCTTGGGTTCAGCTCGTCGCTAACAGCTGTGACTCGCATGGGTTCAGATCGTCGCTAGCCGCTGTGACTCACAAGGGTTCAGCTCGTCGCTAAGTGGATACCCCAATGCAAATGCAATATCAAATGAAACCATCATGCATCAATCGAGCAACTCATAAACAATTCTATCTTCTTCTCAAGCAGGAAACCGTTCTCTTTCTTAGCAGACAATGTGTGGATTCTCTTATAAGCATACTCAAAGTCTAGCATCTTGTTATTAGCAACAACATTCATTCAAAAGCTCAGATTCTTATTATGCGCAAGCGAATCATAAAATGAGACTTTGTCCACTCACCCAGATCAATCGTCTTCTATTGCAGAGCCAACAATCCGATCTTTCTGTCTATCTAGTACCTTCGCGGAGCGGGGTACTACAAAGGGCCACTTCAAGAAGGATTGTAGGACCAAGCCCAAACCAAAATAGAAGGTATGACTAAACTTGATTATTTTGATTACTTAACTTGGTTGCTATTGTTGCACATGTTGAGTTATCTAGCGTAGTAGCTGACTAGTGGTCGGACACTAGTACATCTGACCACGTGTGCTCTCGAATGAGCTGTTCACCGAGGACGAGCCTTGTTATGACAAAGGTCTCGATGACGAACATATATCTAGCAGAAGATCTGAAGATCGAGAAAGTGGTTATGGACCACCGGCAAGGATACTGGAATACGTGTTGCATGTACCAGATATTTTCGAAGATATGATCTCAGGAAGTCTGTTGTCTGATACAGACTTGAAGATAGACATTCGTACTAGCTAGATGGTAATTTCCTGGCGAGGAACATACTTTGAGAAGATGTTCGGTACTGAAGGGATGTTCGAACTTCTACTGATGGTGATGAAGTTACTTCATTGAATAGACTGAGAGTCGTTATATGATAGAAGCAGACTCAAGATGTCCTATCTGGGCCTTATCTCCAGAGTATGGGGGTAAAAAGGTGGAGGGATTTGAGGTCTGTGTAGAGACAAGACTGTCAGGAAGCTGCTCAGACGATTGAACTAAAGTACAGATCTCCTGGAGTTAGTAAATTTATATATATGTAACTTTTATCAATTATCCACGGAGGCCGATTCGAAGTATTTCTCGAAGTGCACGTTCGCATGTCTTTTCAAGTCAAAGGATAGAGCGTTCGAGAAGTTCAGGGACTTCAGGGCTGAAGCTGAACATTAAACCGGTCTACAACTACTCTCAAGTGATCATGTCAGAGAGTGTCATTTTTTGGATTCGTATCGTTCTTTCATGAACATCGAATTGGCTATGAAACGACTAATCTGGATATATACTCACGATTGATCAAGGCAAAGAGTATCATTTTTTGGATTCTTATCATTTTGTTATGAACATGGATTTGGTTATGAAATGACTGCTCTGGATATATACTCACGATTGATCAAGGCAAAGAGTATCATTTTTTGGATTCGCATCGTTCTGTTATGAACATGGAATTGGTTATGAAACGACTGTTCCATAGTATCTGTAGTGCCCCGTCCCGCTCAGCCAATCGGAGGAATCAGAATGCTAACGGCGTTTGGACTTAGCCTTGCAACGGCTGCTCAAAGATATCGCTTGGTCGAGGCGACCGCTCGCTCAGGTGGGGTAGTTTCGGTGAACTTGCCTCATCTTAGCTTTCATATAATAAATTTTATGTTTTCAACTTGCACAAGTAGGCCTGATAATAAAAGAGACAAATTTACATAGCTAAAAGGAATAATCCCGACAGGTCGAATTGAGTTAGAATATGGAAAGGTCCAACGGTCGGCTTAGAGTTAGTGCACGGCGTGCTTTAAAAATGACACTCGGTCCTTCGTCCCGTGGCTTAAGAGAAGGAAAGTTGGTTGAGTAGACGAAGTTATGATCGTGGCCTGAGTTATAGGCGTCGCCCGCATGAATGCTTCATAAAGCATGCACGGTCCCATCACCCAAGGCTTGGCATAGCCTTGGCTTGCCCATGAGTTAAGTTGCGTTGAGCGGCTTGTGACCTAAGTCTAGGCACCCGATTGACTTGGTCGTTCAAGTCGAATGCGTGCACGGCACGTTCCGTAAAGGCAAAGCTTGACGCAGCCTTTGCTCGTTAAGTTGTTGTGAAGTTAAGTTAGGCAAAGTTATGCCGGTCGACCTAAGACATTACAAGTACCATCCCGCTCATTCGCGGTTTGTCACAAGTTAAGTAGTCCCACGATCTCAAGGCCCGTCGACTTGGGCAGGAGTGTCGCGTAGAGCACGATGGGACTAAGGCACGATGCACGGACTTAGTGTTTAAGGCAAGGACCACAATTGATTCAAAGTGAGTTTTGAGAAAGGACTATCAAATAGGCGTTCATGAGTTGAACAAAATGATAGGGTAACAAGGAAAGAATGTTCACGACCGTGGGTCATCGAGGGATCTCAAGGATAGAAGTCTTGAACTTGGTTTTGAAAGAGATGGTAACATTGGAAGAGGAATGACTGTGTGAGACGTCAGTTTGTGTCGAGTCTTGCATGGTCATTGGACAACTTGTCGACAAGGTAGAGTTTCCCCGTAACGACAACCCAGGGCTATAGGACCGTTTCAGCTAAGAAAGAAAACACGGTGATAGCTGTGCTGAATCGATAGCACCAGGTTAGTCGGGGACTTCCAGGGGGCTAGCTACCTTGCGTTGGAAGGGTCCCGGCAAACCGCAAGCTATGAGTCCAGGTATAGCTTGTTATGCTAGTGACCTCATATAGATGAGTCGGCATGGGCGGCGATCCGCGTATATGCCTCTGGACTGAGTCGAGTATTAGGTGAAGTGAATCAAGAGTCGAGAAGAATGCGTACATGATAAACACAATGTTAGGCCTAAGATTTGGTTGCAACGTAGGCGACGTGCATCGGCACGAGATGTGGCGTCGAGTATTATGTTGTCGGCATATAAGTTTCATAGTTTGGATATGAGTTGTCTTGAGTCTAAATCAGAAAAGGCCGCAAGGCAAAGTCGGTCGAGTGATACTTAACCCATAAGTCTTGATTGGGTCAGTTGATGATTTAGTAGCAAAGGGCCGCAGGGCGGTAAGGGCCGCGAGGCGGCGATATGATTGAGTCTCATTGAGTTGTGAGATACGGCCTCAACAAGGACTTATAGCACGGTCACACGGAAATGGAGTCTTATCGCGTAGTTGCGTCTCTGATTTTAAGCCGTAAGGCAAGCACGACTTAATATGTTAACGTTGTTGAGTTGATGTTGTGTTGCAAGCACGAAATGGTCTTGAGACACAAAATAGGCCAAGGCGTCTGTCCTAAAACCGATCCTAAGGAAAGAATAGAAAGACAATCGTAGAGGGGCTATGTTATACACAAAAGTAAATTAACATGTTGGTTTTGTATGGGTGGGCGAGGAGCTCATTCCACCAGTACAGTTGAGTACTGACACCTACATAGTTTTCATGTGCAGGCACAGGTAGAAGCTCGTGGTGCGAAGCTCGCTTGGATGCGTCGAGGCACGGAGTTCCTTGGCGATTCGAAGCGTGCGGCTGCATGTATTCAAGACTTATACAGGATATAATATATGGACGTCGCCTTCCGAAGCTTCCGCTGGCTCAAGACATGTATTGAGAGATGAGAGAGAGCTGAGTGACTTGTAATGTGAGCTTGAGTGAGCTTGAGAGACTTGTAATCTTGGCCTTGTGTCCCATTGTAACCTTTGTTTCAATATCAATAAAGAGCTTCTTCTGCATAACTTGTGTTTTGTTCTAATTTCTGCTGCTATTATTCAATGTCTCTGCATGGGACTTTTGTGCGACGACCCCGTCGCAGCCGCTAAAATCGGCCGTTATGGAACCCGCCTTGCACGAGCGCAATCTAGGCTCGTACGGCATCACGCCTTAGCGAGGACGATCGCTCCTACGGGAGCGGGACATGACATAATGGTATCAGAGCACGGCTTTATGTCCTTGGACTATCGATTGAATTCTTTAATTCCGTTATTTCCGCAAACTCTGAATTGTGCTTCCGCAAGTTGATATCGTTGGTGCGCTTTCTCTCAAATGTCCCACGGGATGTCCATATTATAAGTCTATCTATTTTGTAAAACATAGAAAAACAGTTTTTTGACAAAAACAAAAAGACGGTTTGCGTAAGCACGGTTGGCTAAGTCGGACTGGGCATATCCACCAAAGTTGCATCGACCTTAGAAAAGTCGAGTGCAGGAATTGAATAGTATCGAGCAAGAATGAGTTGAACTTAATTGAGTAAATTGAGATGACTATCGATATGGGTGCTATCGAGCGACGATAACGTCGGTGCGATATAGATGAGCGTGAATGGAAATTAAAGGAATGGTTCGAACGGAATTCGAAGAAGTCAATTTTGATTCGAATGATAGTTTTGAGGATTTGTTGAATGACTTCATTCCTGAGTGGTGTATGCGATAGTCTCAGGAATGTCGATCGATTGATTGAGGATGTGGGGTATCGATGAGTCTATCAGCAAGCATCACATGTATGCAAGCCGTAGATTGAGTATCGCTGAATAAGTTTTTAGTCTTAAGATTTGACGATGTGTGATTTGAACAACTTAGAAATTGACGCACACGGGACATGCACGGGATTGAGGATTGCACAAGTATGAAACGCGAAAATGATTGAGTAGGTGAAATCGAATCGAGGAAAAGTTAAGGTTTAGCGAATGGATGACTTGATCGAGGAAATCGATAAAAATCGTATACGAAAAGTTAGCACGACATGTAGATAGTGTGCATGAAAAGTTTGATTCGAATGTGTGAAAATGACTCTGAGGATTGGAATGGATGTCGTTCGATGAATAGAGTTAGCAAAGGGACGATGCGAATTGAGGAAATACGTTGATCGATGACTTAAGATAGACGGATGAATAATACATGAATTTGGATTTGAGGAAATTGATGTTGTGAATGATTCGAGCGATAATGATCGAAATTAATTTTAAATGTCGAGAAGATTATCCAGTCGAACGATGACATCATTCGTACGACTCAAAATTGGTTGCAAAGGAAGATCGTCAGGTTACGCATATCGTCGATGGTATTGAGGCGTATCAAAGATCGATATGCGATAACTCGGGGGTACTCTGACTCGGCGAATGACGATCGTGCAAGTGTTTTGTTCGGTTGGATGCTATACTTAGGATTTTGATCGAGATAAATGTTGGATGAAAATGATTGTGTCTTGATGGTTATGTGGATAACCACATCGTCGATGATCTTGTCTTGCGCGAGCGCAACTCTAGCCTCGCACATGCGTTGTGTCGGACTTGGGGCGATTATTCCACGTGAGCGCTGACATGGTGATTCATGTCGCGGGAATGATCGAACTCGGAAAATCAGGACGTGGCAACTTTGATTGTCTCGACTTGTTGGCTTGATGCGAAGGTGAACTTGAGGATTTGTAGGACTTATGATTGACGAATGAATGAAACTTGAGGATTGAGTAGGTCCAATTCGCGCATCGAGAATGAATTAGTCTAGACACAAAACAAGAGTTACGTCCCGATGAGAATGATTATCTCGCGGGAGCGTGTATGGTAATTCGTGCCCACCGTAGATAATCTGACTCGCGTGACATATTGTTAAGTCGGACGACCTTGTGATCGATTACGTGAATTGGGATGAACGACTTAGGGAGTATAAAATGTGAATTATGGATTAGCGATGAATTGTGTCGTAGCGTGCTTGATTTGAGAAAAATTGATAGGCGATCTATGTCGAACGTGTTCAGAGAGAGAGACTATATGAAATGGATTGTTGAACGAGCGATATTGAGATGTCTTCGAATTGGTTGAACATAAGTTGTCGTAGGATGGCTTTGCTGAATGACTCAGATCTCGTGCGACGAATGTTGATATGTGTGTAGGGAATCGATGTTCGATGTTTAGAAATCGGAGTGATGCGAGCTTGGGTAGAAAACCCGTTACTATCAATTTAGTTTGACCTTAGGATGGGGTCAGTGTTGATATTGTTGTTGTTTGGGAACTATGATTCTAATACTGACGGATTGACTATAGCCTAAAAGATATAGCCTAGCGGTTAGGCAGACGTTCCGGTACGGAGCGATAGAAATTGTGGAGGTACCACTCATGAGGCTCGGTTGACATGCACGTATATTAGGGATGCTCGAATATGTGTACGATCCGACTCGAGTGGTGATGACGGATTCTCTGTCACGAGGCTTGGTTAAAATGCATGTATTTTAGGGACGTCTAAAATATGTGCACGATCCAACTAAGTGATACGTTGAATCAAGTGAGACTTGAGGAACGGAAAAGTGTCGAGGATTTTGAGATCGTAAGTTTTGAAGAAAAGATTGAGGGTAGCACGAGCGTGGCTCGAATTTGAGAAATGCATAGAAGAAATGTGTGCGAGAAACATAGGATGTTGAATAAGTGATAAGTCGATAAGTGTACTCAGTTAGTTTCGAGGATGAAACTTTTTCTGAGTGGTGTATGATGTAGTGTCCCATCCCGCTCAGTCAATCGGAGGAATCAGAACGCTAACGGCATTCGAACTTAGCCTTGTAACGGCTGCTCGAAGATATCGCTCGGTCGAGGCGACTGCTCGCTCAGGTGGGGTAGTTTCGGTGAACTTGTCTCATCTTAGCCTTCACATAATAAATTGCATGTTTTCAACTTGCACAAGTAGGCTTGATAATAAAAGAGATGAATTCACATAGCTAAAGGAAATAATCCTGACGGGTCGAATTGAGTTAGAATATGGAAAGGTCCAACGGTCGGCTTAGAGTTGGTACACGGCGTGCTTTGAAAATGACACTCGGTCCTTCGTCCCGTGGCTTGGAAGAAGGAAAGTTGGTTGAGTAGGCGAAGTTATGATCGTAGCCTGAGTCATAGGCGTCGCCCGCATGAATGCTTCATAAAGCATGTACGGTCCCATCACCCAAGGCTTGGCATAGCCTTGGCTTGCCCATGAGTTAAGTTGCGTTGAGCGGCTTGTGACCTAAGTCTAGGCACCCGATTGACTTGGTCGTTCAAGTCGAATGCGTGCACGGCACGATCCGTAAAGGCAAAGCTTGACGCAGCCTTTGCTCGTTAAGTTGTTACGAAGTTAAGTTAGGCAAAGTTATAACGGTCGACCTAAGACATTACAAGTACCGTCCCGCTCTTTCGCGGTTTGTCAAAAGTTAAGTAGTCCCACGATCTAAAGGCCCATCGACTTGGACAGGAGTGTCACGTAGAGCACGATGGACCTAAGGCACGATGCACAGACTTAGTGTCTAAGGCAAGGACCACAATTGATTCAAAGTGAGTTTTGAGAAAGGACTATCAAATAGGCGTTCATGAGTTGAACAAAATGATAGGGTAATAAAGAAAGAATGCTCACGACCGTGGGTCGTCGAGGGGTCTTAAGGATAGAAGTCTTGAACTTGGTTTTGAAAGAGATGGTAACATTGGAAGAGGAATGACTGTGTGAGACGTCAGTTTGTGTCGAGTCTTGCATGGTCATTGGACAACTTGTCGACAAGGTAGAGTTTTCCTATAATGGCAACCCAGGGCCATGGGACCGTTTCGGCCAAGAAAGGAAACACGGTGATTGCTGTGTTGAATCGATAGCACCGGGTTAGTCGGAGACTTCCAGGGGGCTAGCTACCTTACGATGGAAGGGTCCCGGCCAACCACAAGCTATAAGTCCAGGTATAGCTTGTTATGCTAGTGACCTTATATAGATGAGTCGGCATGGACGACGATCCGCGTATATGCCTTTGGACTGAGTCGAGTATTAGGTGAAGTGAATCAAGAGTCGGGAAGAATACGTACATGATAAACACAATGTTAGGCCTAAGATTTGGTTGCAACGTAGGCGACGTGCTTCGACACGTGATGTGGCATCGAGTCTTATGTTGTCGGCATATAAGTTGCATAGTTTGGTTATGAGTTGTCTTGAGTCTAAGACTTATAGCACGGTCACACGAAAATAGAGTCTTATCGCATAGTTGCGTCTCTGATTTTAAGCCGTAAGACAAGCACGACTTGATAGGTTAACGTTGTTGAGTTGATGTTGCATTGCAAGCACGAAATGGTCTTGAGACACAAAATAGGCCAAGGCGTCTGTCCTAAAATCGATCCTAAGAGAAGAGTAGAAAGACAATCATAAAGGGGCTATGTTACACACAAAAGTAAATTAACGTGTTAGTTTTGTATGGGTGGGCGAGGAGCTCATTCCACCAGTACAGTTGAGTACTGATATCCACATAGTTTTTATATGCAGACACAGGTAGAAGCTCGTGGTGCGGAGCTCGCTTGGATGCGTCGAGGCACGGAGTTCCTTGACGATTCGAAATATGCAGCCGCATGTACTCAAGACTTATACAAGACATAATGTATGGACGTCGCCTTCCGAAGCTTCCGCTGGCTCAAGACATGTATTGAAAGATGAGAGAGAGCTGAATGACTTGTAATGTGAGCTTGAGTGAGCTTGAGAGACTTGTAATCTTGGCCTTGCGCCCCATTGTAACCTTTGTTTTAATATCAATAAAAAGCTTTTTCTGCATAACTTGTGTTTTGTTCTAATTTCTGCTGTTATTATTCAATGTCTCTGCATAGGACTTCTGTGCGACGACCCCGTCGCAGCCACTGAAATCGGCCGTTATGGAACCCGCCTTGCACGAGCGTAATCTAGGCTCGTGCGGCATCACGCCTTAGCGAGGACGATCTCTCCTACGGGAGCAGGGCGTGACAGTATCTATAATTCATGGAGTGTCAGAAAGGAAGATCAGGACGCTATCAAAGATGATGATATATATATACTACGGATCTTCCAATATGCTTCTGGGTATAGATTACGTGTACGACTACATTTATTGCTGAATAAAATATCGTTCGTATATCTGACTATGATTCTTATCAATACTGGTTCAAGGTTAGACCTAACTTGAATATCATTCAAGTGTGAGGGTGTCTAGTGTACATGAATCTTCCAGATATCAAGATTCAGAAGTCAGGGACGAAGACCAAGAAGACAGTATTTATAGAATTAGCTGTTATAAGCTATGCTCGAAGATCACTTGATGTTGTATCAATCATATCATTGATTCTCGTGAGGCAAAATTCTTTGCAGACAAGATTGCTAGGGACAAGAACATTTTTCTCACGGATATTTCAGAGAATATTGTTGGTACCGAAGCAGCAAGTACTTTCAAAGAAGTAGTAGTCCAGAATGTGGTTGTCATTGATGAGACAATACTTGAACTAGTATTCGCTAAGCAGTTAGCAAAGTGAGTGAGAAGGCCAAATTTTTTTGGAGATAAACTTTATCATCCATCACATAGAGGCTGATGAGGTGATGAAGTTCAGAGATATGATCTTCTGAAGGAGAGAGTCAATGATAAAATTGACTATGTAATATCCAATTATAAGTGGGTGTTAGCTAATCTGCCCGAAGGAGCTAAACCTGTTAAATCTTCGAGCAGAAAAAGATAAAAGCCAAAAGAACTGATGATGAGTTCAAGGCTAGAGGTTTTGCTTAAGAACATAATGTTGATGAGGTTGACGATTATGCTCTACTAGCTAAGATGTCAAACATCAGGATGACGATGGCCGTGGCTGCTATTCATAAGTTGTTCTATCATCAGATGGATGTCTAGACAATATTTTGGATAGAGAAAATGACAAAAGATATTCGCATATAATAGCCAGATAGATTTGTCGTTCAGGATATTGAAGACAAGGTCTGCAAGTTGATGAATTCTATGTATAATTTGAAGTACACTCCCAATCTGTGGCTCGAGAAGTTTGACCAGGTTATTAGGTCAAAAGGCTACAGGATTAGCGAGACTATTAAGTGTAATTATAAGAAGTTCGTTAATGATAGAGGAGTCTCGTTTGTCTCTATATGGACGACATAAAAATGTGTTACTAGAACAAAGATGTTCTACACGTCCATATTCAGTATGGAGGACATAGTAGATGCGAATGTCATCCTGGGGATTTAAATAATCCAGACGAAAGTTGAGCTTACTATGTCACAAGCTCACTACGTGGAAAGTTGCTCATACGCTATAGATATCATGATCTTCCAGGGATCGATACTCCATACAGGTGTCACGACCCGTACCCTGATTAGGGGCACGAGAACGTAGGTACGTCCAGCCTACGCCGCAGTGTCGGCGGTAGAACGCTGTATAGGTCATCTATAATATCTAACATCTAATAACAAGATATATAAACCTGTCATCTCCGCACGGAGGTATAACATAACATCTCAACTCTATATCTCAAACACAAGTCTAGGAAAGATAGAACATGATATGGAATCAGATGAAAGAAAGAACTGAATATATATAGAGTTAACACACCACACAAAGTAGATGTCCAACACAAATAAGTACAAGACCTGAAATATAACTAAGTCACAACTAACAATCGGAACAGTCCGATACAAAATGAAAACTGTAAACACTAGACTAGACTAGGCACCCTCTACTGAGCTAGATGCTCCTCAGGCTCCTGAAGGTCACCCTCATGTGTCCCATAGAAGGTAGGACAGTCACCATCATCATCTGTAATATTTTCAACAGGCCCAGTCAGGACAGGAACGAGCACAATACATCTCACGCAGTTCATATCAGGTTGGGAAATGTAAAGCATGCATAGAGTAAGATACATGAACTGTAAAGAATATATGTAAAACGAGAGAGATTTGATAACTGGAAATATCTATATATATGATAAGTAAGAACTGTAGGTAACCTGTAATTTAGAGCATGATATGGTTATATAAACAGGCTTAGGACATATACAAGATTTCACAAGAATTTGTACAAGATGGGATTTTGATCACATAACCATTTCCTACTCACCCTCCCCAATCAATACACAAGGATCCAGTCAAGTTACGTTACCTTGCACAAGAGGTTTTTATCATGGTTGCTCACGTGATCATGAGAGTACAAGATTGCACAAGAGTATACATGAAAGCGGTGTACAAGAAATACAAGATGTTTGTGAAAAGCACATGACAACTGTATCTGATGCACCCCGAGGGAGATAATATCGCATGACAAGATCCATATAGTACCAATCCGTGATAATGACGTGACAGCATCATGTAAGGTATTCTAGAGCAAGAATATAAATTCTAACAAGCATGAAAAGATCAGAGAATGTACTCGCCTGTCACCCTGTATGACTGATATGAATAGATGTCCGAACTGGTGTCACAGAGTCCTATTTAGAGTAAAACAGGTCACAACATATCCACAATGGTAAAAATAGAGTATACAATGCATACTACATAATTCTAGGTCAATCTGGTCAAAAGTTAACTCTTGGTCAACTTTCTAATCAAACTAGTCAAATACTAGTCAACATGATCAATCTGGGTCAAGTCTAGGTCAAACTACGTCTACTAGTTAGGGTTTTAGTCAAACTAGCTAAACTAGTTGTTTTAGGTCATTCCTAGTCAATTCTAGGTTAACTAGGTCAACTTTGACCAAAGGTTGACTTTGGTCAACCCTTAGTCAACAAGGGTCAACAAGTTGGGTTTTGGGCCATTAGGGTTAGCCCCAAGCCATAGGCTAATAATCTTGGCCATAGGCTAGTCTTATAGGTTTCCATACAACCTATACCTAGAAGTCATACATATATATATATATATATATATATATATATATATAATATATATATATATATATATATATATATATATATATATATATATATATATATATATATATATATATATATATATATATATATATATATATACTACCCAAAATCAATATATGAGTACTAAACATAATACAAGCCTACACTCACATATATCTATATAATGACATAAAGAGACCTAATACAAAATGTATATATATCACTTATATATATATATATATATATATATATATATATATATATATATATATATATATATATATATATATATATATATATATATATCAACCTATATATATTACATATATATAGAGATAAGAGAGAGAGAGAGAGAGACTTAGAGTGAGAGAGAGAGTGAAGAGGACAGTGAGAGAGGGAGGAACAGTGAAGGCTGGACAGGGGGGGGAGTGGTTCCAGAAATTCTGGGACCAAAGTTGGCTCCCCAACACACACACAATAACATATATACATACATATGTATATATATACATAACTTCACAAATACCCAACCAATTTTCCCCAAAACTCACCCACACTCTCATATACATATATACTACACATATATGTACTAAAATACACTCATACAATGTATTAATCTTAACAAAATAGGTTTTGAAATCCACTTTTGCAAAAACTGGAAAATCCTAAAACCTGAGAACAGTGGACTGTGTATTTCGAAACAGGGTAACTTGATTTTCGTGCACTAAACCGAGCTATGGCTCGCAACCATGGGTTGGTAACTGACACCCCATACATACACTAGTATCCTAGGTGCCTGACACGACACCACGACACAGTTTCACGTGTCCAAACACGCAAAAACACTACACGGGTAAGTCCTGACACGCGCACGAAACCACAGCGTCGTGCATGCGTGCAGTCCACTCTAGGACACACCACGAGACACGACACGTCTCGTGGTCGAGCACATGTGTAGTCTATACATAGGGCTACACGTTGCACACCCTGACACGTGTCCACGACACTCGTGGACACAAAACGTACTCTGTATCAGTCGTGAAAACACGACTGATACACGCAAGTTCAGACCGCATCGTACACGCGGTTGCACGCGTCGTGCTCGCAACACAGGACACGACGCACCACGTGCTCGTATCCACGTGTATGCCACGTATAGGGCTACATGCCCGTGTCACTACGAGACACTCTAGTGTCGTGTCAATGCGACACGACACGCTCAAAGTCGTGCCCGTGCGTGTATGTGCTGACAGTGCACGACCAGTGCACGTGTCTGTGTGTCCTCTATATGACACACACGTGTCTCAAACTCGAGGGGGGCATGTCAGAGGTTGCCCCCTCCTCTGTGTCAATTTGCACGTGTCCACGTGTCCTACAATGTCCGTACTAGGTGTCGGGTAGCAGGGGAGGCTGTATGCCTCAGTGCGGTGTCCTGGCAGTGGGTTCGTGTCGATTTTCGACACGGACACGGTTCTAATTTGTGCTCAGTCAAGTGTAGGTGTAAACAACAAGTCTAGGGCTACAAGATTATGAAATTTGTTTTACAAAAAAATGAAATTCATTTCTTTTGTGGCATTTCGACAAACACAGTTTTATAGTCTAGGATACGTGTCCGATACGGACACCAAACCAACTCTAAATCCTACCAAACTTGACCCACAGTTCCCTTATACCTAGATGCATGCAAATATGAAGAGAAAACACAAAATTAACATGGTTTGAGGGTATTTACCTATTTGTGCAAATCCAATGAAAATCAATAAAGAGGGGTGTGATTCCTTCCACTTGGTGATGCCAAAAGCTTCCAATTTCCTTGATAGCAGGCCCTAACTAGTACCCTCTAGTGTAGGAGAGTCCAATGCAAGAAACTAGATGTGATTTGGATCAAAATTGATCAAGTTGTGGCCTTGTGAAGAAATGGGATTTTTGTGAGATTAAAATTCATGTAAATTATTCATGAATGAATGGAATGGGATTAAATAGAAGTGTGGGCTGCTAGGGGGTGCCCTTGGCTGCCATGGGGGTAGGGGAGGGTGTCCTACCACCTTGCAAACTTAGCCCCTAAGTCTTTGACTAAGGGGTTAGGTATTTAGGTTCTAAATATCTAAAAAAAGGATATCTAGATATTTATCTAACTAGATATTTATACATAAAGCTAATATCTAACATTAGTCTTCTAGGTTAGTTGCTAACCTCTAGATTAGTGCTAAACTAGGTTAGGGACTAACATGACACTAATCAACAATTAAATAATAATAAAAATACATAAATCCAAATAATTCTAAATAATTTCTAGAAAATTACCAAAATACCCTTTAGGCTAAAAAGCCCTAATTTGAAGTTCTAAACCTATGGCTAGGCTCACATGATCATGGTTAGTCTCTAGGTTATGAAAACTAGGGTTTACACTAAGTTATACTAACAAAATCACAAAGTCATAAGTCATGACTTAGCATGACTTAGAAGATGGTTCTAATTACACTAGAAATCACCATAAATCATATCATGACTAAAATACTATAAATTAATAATAAAAATAATAAATTTTCAAAAATACCCCAATTTCAGAAAACTGGGTGCTACAAGTTTACCCTTCTTAGAAAATTTCGTCCTCGAAATTAGAATGGTCATACTCCTTCTAGGTCAAACACCCCAACAATCACAGTCTCAAACACACAGTCCGATAATCATATGCGTCTGTCCAAAATCATGATATTCGGAATCTTCGTCATGCTAGTGAGCAAGGCTACGATATTCACAGAGTCCTTAACTAAGGTACATACCTCTGGAATCATGGTATTTAAAATTTTCGCATTGCCGCATGCCTGGCCGCGAAAACCTTAAATTCCCACATCCGAGAAATACGTCCAAAATTCGACTATATGTCCTCACTATGCCAGCTAACATGACTATAGAAAACTCTAGATCCCATGATCGAGACGACCTAGCCCATACGACTTATCTCAGAAGAAAATAATTCATAATGAAATATCCGAACAGAATTTATCAACTATAAGGAACAGATAGAATCGAATTTCAAGACAGTTATAAGGAGGCAAATGCGGAAATAGAATCGAAAAGGTTGGAACCTGCAATCAGCTCTCCCTCTGCCTGTGCATCATCGACTGCCATGGCAAAAGCTTGCCCCGGCTGGCCTCCCTTGGCCTGCTGCTGATGCTGGACAAACCTCTGCTGCTGAGTCTGCAACGGTGGTCCCGTCTGCTGCCCTGTCGGAGCCCTAGCTCCTGCTACTGTCTGAGTCAATCGTGCCAAGTTCTTGGGACACTCCTTCAACTGATGCTCTGCTGAACCACAAAGCAAACACAGGCCCTGCCTCTTCCTGCAGTCGTCCCATCCGTGACCTTACTTCTTGCAGAAGTTACACATAGGGTGCTGTTGCTGCCTGGGTGCCTGCTGGTGAAGTATATGTCCCTGGCCCTGAAACGGCTGCTGAACTGGCCTCTGCTGCTGTATGTGAGGGCGCTTGGCTGGCCCTGCACTAGAACTAGCCCCTAAGGTATCACTGCCCCTCTTCGGCTTGAGGCCGAAGTCCTCCTCTGCAATCTGTGCGTCCATCAATATCTGATCGAACGTCGCGTCACGGCGTCCCGAGGTGCGGGTGCATACTGCATGAATAAGTCCCCTGCGGAACTTACGAGCCTTCTGCCCCTCATCCTGGATCATATCGGGAGCGAACCTGCTAAGGCGGAAGAACTCAGCTGCATACTCGTCCACCGACGAGTTCCCCTGTACTAGACCCACGAACTGGCCCTCCAATGCTGTAAGAGCCACGTCCGGGAAGAACTTCTCCTTGAAGAGCCTCCGGAAGTTCTTCCAAGTCAGCCCTCTCACCGATGCACGAGGATCCGTGCGGTACCATGTCAGAGCAATGTCGAAGAATCGGCTGGCTGCGGCCGAAACCCAAAGCGCTCTAGGAAGCTCTGCCAGCTCCATGCTCCGCTGTACATCCTCTAGCCAGTCGTCTGCATAGAGGATACCCTCCGTGCCTGTGATGTCCCTGGAGCTCATCTTCCTGAAGTCCAATACTGTCCCCGGCCTGGACTGCTGCTGGTACGGCTGCTGGCCAGTAGGGCCCTGCACCGTACCTGGTGCCACTTTCTCTACTGCTGCTAGGGCAAGCTGATGCGAGTTCTCCATACTCTGCCTCAGCATCTCGATCTGTCAGTGTGACGCCTCCGACTGGCACTGCGATGCCTCTGCCTGGGCCCGCTGTGTCTCCATTATCTGCTGAAGGAGAAGGAATATATGGTGCGTATCCGTCGGTACCGGTGGTGGTGGCAGCAGTATCTCCGGAACAACGGCCGTAACCCTCTGGGGTGGAGGTGGTAGACCTCCTTGTGCAACTGTCTGGGTCTCCAGAATAGTAGAATCACTGGGGGCAGTCTCGTGAACCTCCTCCTCTGCCTGATCAGATCTCTCAGGCAAACTACTCGATCCAGTGGCCTGCGGGTGCGTCTTCGTCATCCTGGAGACGAATTGAAACAAAGAGGTCAATATGGCACATGAGTAGATTTATCAAGAAAGGATAGTTAAATTAATACAAGGAAAGTAATCATGATAATCAAAAGATCGAAAATTTCCTAGGTGTGATTGAGAAACTCCTATCATGTCCTAGGTCCTACGTCCTAATTACAGGCTCGTAATTAGTACTCTAAGTCGAGCACCATTACGAGATCGCACTAACTGCGACACAGACCTGCATGGGCCACCACAAAAACGTGTCACGACCCGCACCCTGATTAGGGGCACGAGAACGTGGGTACGCCCAGCCTATGCCGCAGTATCGGCGGTAGAACGCTGTATAGGTCATATATAACATCTAACATCTAATAACAAGATATATAAACCTGTCATCTCCGCACGGAGGTATAACATAACATCTCAACTCTATATCTCAAACACAAGTCTAGGAAAGATAGAACATGATATGGAATCAGATGAAAAGAAGAACTGAATATATATAGAGTTAACACACCACACAAAGTAGATGTCCAACACAAATAAGTACAAGACCTGAAATATAACTAAGTCACAACTAACAATCGGAACAGTCCGATACAAAATGAAAACTGTAAACACTAGACTAGACTAGGCACCCTCTACTGAGCTAGATGCTCCTCAGGCTCCTGAAGGTCACCCTCATGTGTCCCATAGAAGGTAGGACAGTCACCATCATCATCTGTAATATTTTCAACAGGCCCAGTCAGGACAGAAACAAGCACAATATATCTCACGCAGTTCATATCAGGTTAGAAAATGTAAAGCATGCATAGAGTAAGATACATGAACTGTAAAGAATATATGTAAAACGAGAGAGATTTGATAACTGAAAATATCTATATATATGATAAGTAAGAACTGTAGGTAACCTGTGATTTAGAGCATGATATGGTTATATAAACAGGCTTAGGACATATACAAGATTTCACAAGAATTTGTACAAGATGGGATTTTGATCACATAACCATTTTCTACTCACCCTCCCCAATCAATACACAAGGATCCAGTCAAGTTACGTTACCTTGCACAAGAGGTTTTTATCATGGTTGCTCACGTGATCATGAGAGTACAAAATTGCATAAGAGTATACATGAAAGCGGTGTACAAGAAATACAAGATGTTCGTGAAAAGCACATGACAACTGTATCTGATGCATCCCGAGGGAGATAACATCGCATGACAAGATCCATATAGTACCAATCCGTGATAATGACGTGACAGCATCATGTAAGGTATTCTAGAGCAAAAATATAAATCCTAACAAGCATGAAAAGATCAGAAAATGTACTCGCCTGTCACCCTGTATGACTGATATGAATAGATGTCCGAACTAGTGTCACAGAGTCCTATTTAGAGTAAAACAGGTCACAACATATCCACAATGGTAAAAATAGAGTATACAATGCATACTACATGATTCTAGGTCAATCTGGTCAAAAGTCAACTCTTGGTCAACTTTCTAATCAAACTAGTCAAATACTAGTCAACATGATCAATCTGGGTCAAGTCTAGGTCAAACTACGTCTACTAGTTAGGGTTTTAGGCAAACTAGCTAAACTAGTTGTTTTAGGTCATTCCTAGTCAATTCTAGGTTAACTAGTTCAACTTTGACCAAAGGTTGACTTTGGTCAACCCTTAGTCAACAAGGGTCAACAAGTTGGGTTTTGGGCCATTAGGGTTAGCCCCAAGCCATAGGCTAATAATCTTGGCCATAGGCTAGTCTTATAGGTTTCCATACAACCTATACCTAGAAGTCATACATATATATATATATATATATATATATATATATATATATATATATATATATATCAACCTATATATATATTACATATATATAGAGATAAGAGAGAGAGAGAGAGACTTAGAGTGAGAGAGAGAGTGAAGAGGACAGTGAGAGAGGGAGGAACAGTGAAGGCTGGACAGGGGGGAGTGGTTCCAGAAATTCTGGGACCAAAGTTGGCTCCCCAACACACACACAATAACATATATACATACATATGTATATATATACATAACTTCACAAATACCCAACCAATTTTCCCCAAAACTCACCCACACTCACATATACATATATACTACACATATATGTACTAAAATACACTCATACAATGTATTGATCTTAACAAAATAGGTTTTGAAATCCACTTTTGCAAAAACTGGAAAATCCTAAAACCTGAGAACAGTGGACTGTGTATTTCGAAACAGGGTAACTTGATTTTCGTGCACTAAACCGAGCTATGGCTCGCAACCATGGGTTGGTAACTGACACCCCATACATACACTAGTATCCTAGGTGCCTGACACGACACCACGACACAGTTTCACGTGTCCAAACACGCAAAAATACTACACGGGTAAGTCCTGACACGCGTACGAAACCACAGCGTCGTGCATGCGTGCAGTCCACTCTAGGACACACCACGAGACACGACACGTCTCGTGGTCGAGCACATGTGTAGTCCACACATAGGGCTACACGTAGCACACCCTGACACGTGTCCACGACACTCGTGGACACAAAACGAACTCCGTATCAGTCGTGAAAACACAACTGATACACGCGAGTTCAGACCGCGTCGTGCACGCGGTTGCACGCGTCGTGCTCGCGACACAGGACACGACGCACCACGTGCTCGTGTCCACGTGTACGCCACGTATAGGGCTACATGCCCGTGTCACTACGAGACACTCTAGTGTCGTGTCCATGCGACACGACACGCTCAAAGTCGTGCCCGTGCGTGTGAGTGCTGACAGTGCACGACCAGTGCACGTGTCCGTGTGTCCTCTATACGACACACACGTGTCTCAAACTCGAGGGGGGGCATGTCAGAGGTTGCCCCCTCCTCTGTGTCAATTTGCACGTGTCCACGTGTCCTACAGTATCCGTACTAGGTGTCGGGTAGCAGGGGAGGCTGTATGCCTCAGTGCGGTGTCCTGGCAGTGGGTTCGTGTCGATTTTCGACACGGACACGGTTCTAATTTGTGCTCAGTCAAGTGTGGGTGTAAACAACAAGTCTAGGGCTACAAGATTATGAAATTTGTTTTACAAAAAAATGAAATTCATTTCTTTGTGGCATTTCGACAAACACAGTTTTATAGCCTAGGATACGTATCCGATACGGACACCAAACCAACTCTAAATCCTACCAAACTTGACCCACAGTTCCCTTATACCTAGATGCATGCAAATATGAAGAGAAAACACAAAATTAACATGGTTTGAGGGTATTTACCTATTTGTGCAAATCCAATGAAAATCAATAAAGAGGGGTGTGATTCCTTCCACTTGGTGATGCCAAAAGCTTCCAATTTCCTTGATATTAGGCCCTAACTAGTACCCTCTAGTGTAGGAGAGTCCAATGCAAGAAACTAGAGGTGATTTGGATCAAAATTGATCAAGTTGTGGCCTTGTGAAGAAATGGGATTTTTGTGAGATTAAAATTCATGTAAATTATTCATGAATGAATGGAATGGGATTAAATAGAAGTGTGGGCTGCTAGGGGGCACCCTTGGCTGCCATGGGGGTAGGGGAGGGTGTCCTACCACCTTGCAAACTTAGCCCCTAAGTCTTTGACTAAGGGGTTAGGTATTTAGGTTCTAAATATCTAAAAAAAGGATATCTAGATATTTATCTAACTAGATATTTATACATAAAGCTAATATCTAACATTAGTCTTCTAGGTTAGTTTCTAACCTCTAGATTAGTGCTAAACTAGGTTAGGGACTAACATGACACTAATCAACAATTAAATAATAATAAAAATACATAAATCCAAATAATTCTAAATAATTTCTAGAAAATTACCAAAATACCCTTTAGGCTAAAAAGCCCTAATTTGAAGTTCTAAACCTATGGCTAGGCTTACATGATCATGGTTAGTCTCTAGGTTATGAAAACTAGGGTTTACACTAAGTTATACTAACAAAATCACAAAGTCATAAGTCATGACTTAGCATGACTTAGAAGATGGTTCTAATTACACTAGAAATCACCATAAATCATATCATGACTAAAATACTATAAATTAATAATAAAAATAATAAATTTTCAAAAATATTCCAATTTCAGAAAATTGGGTGCTACAACAGGTAGGGTCAAAAGTTGAAGCCAGATCCTGGAAAAGCGTCAGACAGTTGGTGTATCCGAGCATTATCTGAAGTTTGATGTAGGCTACAAGTACCACTAGGCCTAAAATAGCTTCTACTGTAGGCATGTCGAGTCGGTTCACGAGCAATTCAAGTGTTGATCTTTGGAAAGCTGTGTGAATAGAATATTGGGATATCTCTCAGGGACTCAGAAGGATGCACTACAGCAGTTACCCTATAGGGATCATAGATGGCTTCAGTGATGCCAGTTGGTGCTCAGAAGGAGGAAAAGGAGAAGTTACATTTTCTACATGGGTAGTGCTGCTATATCGAAGTCGAAGAAATAGTCCATGGGTAGTGCTGCTGTATCGAGGAAGTCGAAGAAGCAAACATTTTTCTTATATGGAATCTGAGTTCTGTGAGCTGCAGTGGATGAAGTAGAATTGCTTCGGGTATGAAACAGAATGGCTTCGGGAGATCAGAAATGATCTTTATATGGTTGGTGCACAAATTCGGGTGATGTCGATATATTGCGACAACCGAACATGGTCTTCCTGAGTTGATGCACAAATTCAGGTGACGCTGATGTGTTGCGACAACTAGGTGGCTCAAGCAATAGCATCGAATGACCTCTTCAATGGCAAGAAGAGGACTGTGCGATTAAGGCACAGGGCAATAACTAATCTTATTTAGAGGAGTCATTGCCGTGGTGGATGTTCGGAGCCAAGAGAATCTGGCGAATCCATTCACCAAAGGTCTCAAGTGCCAGCTGGTCGAGGACTCAACAAGAAAAATGGGCTTGAAGATGTTCTGATATTGCGTCTCTGCAATCCTACCATAAAGTTTTATTCTATTAGTTCAAAAAGAAATCTACTAGACATCTAGCTTTTGGTTCAAGGGAGGACTATTAACTGAAAGAATATCAGGTGCAGTGGGCAATCCTTTGGTATACTGTGGGATCATGGACCTAGAACCACTGTTAATGGATAGTCCTCTGGATATTGCGGGTCACATACCCAGAACCACTATTAGTAGGCAATCCCTTAGAATTTATGGGATTTTAGACCCAAAACTACTATAAGTAGGCAATCCTTCGGAACTTTGCGGGGTTATGAACCCAGAATTACTGTTGTCTACTGTTTGTTCTTTGTAGAGAACAAAGTCCTGTGAGAGGATAGCTTGGAAGCCTTAATGAGTTCTCGGGCATTTGGGATATCCGACGTGCTTTACAGGAAGCACGTGTAGCACAACACTACAAAGAAGTATAGTGCTTCATGCTACAGTAGGATGACATCACATGAGGTACCTAGTGAGGGTAAAACCTCGGCTTCGGGCCAACTCATAGCGGCATAGCAATGCACATAGGTAAGTGGAACTTGAATGAAGAGTGGTAGGTAGCACTACAAAGAGACTGGGCCTCATGTTATAGTGGTGTGACACCATATGAGGTATTGCCTCGGCTTTACGAGCCATGTCACGACAACGTAACACCGCAAGGAAGCTAAAGACTTCATTCTGGGTAGTTTGGAACTACAAAGATACTGAGCCTCATGCTACAAATGTATGACACTACATGAGGCATTGTCTCGGCTTTTGGCCATGTCATAGCGGCGTAGCACCGTAAGGAAGCAAAAGGCTTCATGCCAAAGACTCTTTAAAAGAACTCACCTAAAGTGTATGTATAGAGATATAGGTTATCTCTTGAGAGAAATATTATAGACATCTAATATACATGAACCAAAATCAGGCTGGCACATGACTTTTAATGTGCAGCCAGAAGCACATTTGATGTCATTGTGTGAGTGGAAAGAATTGCAATTATGGTGCAAAATTCAAGACTTAGTCCATTCTTGTATCATGTTGTTATTTAACACATGTAGGAAGATTCAAGTCATTGCAACTTCTCTCCTAATGTATAATGGGCAGTTACTGTGAGGAACGCTCAACCTATATATTGAGATATGTGGAAGATTGTTGGTATTTTTGACTTTAGACTAGAAAAGATAGTCCCGCGTCGGCAATACCAAATGGTAAGTATCTCAATATAATATTTTTCTTGTGTTGAGGTATGAACATGATGTGTGGTGGGGCACAAATGGGTGCCATGTGGAAGTATTTTTCTAGAAAAAAGGATTAATTCCAACAAGTAAGTAAGTTAATTTTTGTTGTTCGGACTCAGACTCGGATACAGGCTCCAGGATGTCTCGTATATGCACGAGCTTGCTTGGAGGGGGGGGGTTGGGGGGGTGGGCGTGGACTGGCACATGACTATGCTGATTGTGGGATGATCTAAATTATCAAACTCTATTTTAGAGTATTGGTATTTTAGTTCCACATCGAATACGAGAAAAGGTGAGGTCTCACTCCACTCTATAAATAGAGCCCCCGGTCTCCTTTGTGAGATGCACCAAGTAGAAAGAAAAGGGAGGCTGTTGAGTCCACGGAGCCCATTTGAGTCGCAAAAAGTTGATTAATGAGCATTCCAAAAGTTCTTTCGAACTTGCTGATTCCTGGGAGCGGATCAAAGTAGGGCGAATCTTGCTTTGAGCAACAGTAATCTTCATCACCCCAGCAGAGTTGTGTCTTCTTCTTCAGCTCTGTCTCATAAAGAGATAGAGGCTTCAGCTCCGTCT
>JANAVB010029216.1:7894065-7942440 GCA_029216955.1 Iris pallida
TTTATGTCTCATGGATTTGGCTGTCCACATGAAGCATATTCTCCCACTGTGGAAATGAGTACAACCACATGTATCACATTTAATATATGCAAACGATTTACTAGTATTCATGAATCCGACAATGGAGGGATGCAAAATGGCAGAGATTTTGGAGACATTTGGTAATCATTGAACACTTTATTTAAACAAGGAAAAGAGTAAAGCATATTTCAATACTCATTGCCCCCGTAAGGAAGAGCGTGCTATGATGTTGGGTATTGAAAAAATAGAGTTGCTAGTGTGATACCTAGGGATACCACTTTTCATTAATTATGCCAAGGACATGAACTATCGGAGTTTGGTGGAGTATGCTCAATGTTGTGTACAGGGATGGCATGCACAAAATTTGTCATTCGAGGGTCGGATAAAGCTAGTGAGAGCTTACGACCATTGCATCCTTTTGGGTCCATACGATCATGCTTCCAATGGCTACCATTAGTAAGATTGAGAAAATTTGCTCCAACTTTATCTAGAGAGGGGGCATACATGCTATTGGTTGGAAAGACTTGTGTAGGACATGATAGGAAGGTAGAGTCGGATTTCGATTCTTGAGGGTGCTCAGGTGTATAGCTGGTATGAAATTAGTTTGGAGATTCTTAGCTTAATACTCTCTTTGCGTGAAGTGGACGGAGAATAAATGCCTTAAAGGATGAAATTATGGACTCATAGAGTCAATAATAACAACCCAGTTACTTTCAAGACTATTTTGCACTACAGTGACAAAGTGAAGCAAGGTATTGTTTGAATTATGAGGCATGAAGTATCCACACCGAACCTAGAGAGCCCGTACGTCCAACCTTAGTAGTCTACCCAACACCAATCTGTACATATAAAGCATCATCTTCTTTGCAACCCCTTTGGCCCATACAAAATCAAAATTGTTTAGTTTTGGAAGTGCGGTACGAATAAACTGGTAGATTGCTTTCTGCATAAAGATATGACTTCTCGTAGATGCCCAGGTCCACCGATCCGCGACCATATTCTCATCAACCTCACGAATCTCCCTAGTATATCTTCTACCATGCCCGTGCTCCTCCGGCTTCCATACGCCCCATTGCAGCATGCAGCTGACATAGTTCCGCGCATGTCCGGTCACTCCATACATCCATCCCCCTACCAGGTTCGCCAGCGATTAATGTTTTATCCACGGATCAAGCCATAAATTTAACGACTTGTAGTCTAAGTTCTATACTTTGTAGATAGAGTAATGAGTTGATGGGACATGTATTCTTCAACTGTTCTACCACATAGAGGATTTGGCAAAGTCAGAGGAGGAGACTAAATCTTAGAGGTATGGGAGATAGAGATCTGGAGGCAGTCATGGAGGGGATCATGAACTCTAGACAG
The DNA here is from genome assembly GCA_029216955.1 of Iris pallida. NCBI lineage: Eukaryota > Viridiplantae > Streptophyta > Magnoliopsida > Asparagales > Iridaceae > Iris > Iris pallida. The sequence goes on from JANAVB010029216.1 coordinate 7,895,452, forward strand.
ACGGGACCAAACTGGTTGCGTGAAGCACGGGTTAGGCTCTTGGCTACAATTTGGCACATTTGGAGGGAGCAAAATAAGCATATATTTGAGATATTGGGATCATACATAGTTTTGACGATGATATAAATGCTATGGGACAAATTAGAGTGCCTTCACATAGTGTTTAAGATGTATACGGAATTATTTCAATAAGAATACCTTCTTTCAAGAAATATATATATCAAACAATATATATCAAACAATATATATATATATATATATATATATATATATATATATATATATATATATAAAAGGTCCTCTAGGTCAAGCGGTTAGAGTGAGACATATTACTCCAGAGGTTATAGGTTCGAGCAACGAAGGAGGCACATTTAATTTCCTATAAATGAATTAATGTAATGACAACCAGAGTACATGACGGTTGCGGGTGTGATGCGATGCAGATACAATACAAGTACGGTGCAGGTGCAAACCGTGCCTTTGGGCTAGAATTTTTTCAAATATTCTCTACCATAGATGGGCAATCTATATATTTTTTTTAACCAATGATTGAAGTTTAAGGTTAAGATATGTACTATAAATAAACTGGCACAGAAGCATTTGCTGATGGCTACTTTGTCTACCTGGGAAGCATTTGAAAGATTCTTGGTTTCAGTGAAGAGGCAGAGACCTATCTATCACTATCAACAGTGGAAGGCAAGCACTATGTGGCTAGAGAGGGGATATTTCTTACATTACAAGTGATAGTATTTGATGATAACGATGAGATGTGGAAGAAGTCATTAACATAAGTTGCCAAAGCTAATGGCTTATATATATATATATATATATATATATATATATATATATATATATATATATATATATATATATATATATATATTTTATATATATATATATATATATATATATATATATATATAAGCCAAATATATATATATATATATATATATATATATATATATATATATATATATATATATATATATATATATATAAAAGCATGTTTTCCACAAAGAGAGAAGAAATATAAGAAGGATTCATGGCTGCTACATAGGAATAGGCTCTTTAATTAGTAGTTTTTTTAATTGATACAAATGTATGTGGAGGGGATGTATTTGCAATAGAGAAAAGAAGATGGATATATGTAACCCTTTTAACTTTTAGAAAACAACTCATAGATACTGATAATTGTAAGGTATGGTGGTGCATGTGTTGCAATTGTCATCCCTCTGTTCTAAAAAATTATGAATAGACTGTTGTCGCTACTCGCTAGACCATTAGGGTTACTGTTAGAATTCCAAGTTTTATTTTAGTTTTGAATAGCTAAAGGATGGTTAGGCATCAGTTAAGCTACTCATGTTGGTCGAGATCTTTCAATATTAACTCACAAAAAGAAATGGCGAGGACACAATTAAAATCTCTACTCTTTATAAAAAGAATCAAAACGGTTCAAAATAAGCCTTTAAACCATACGTATATCCTCACCTAACCGAAAAATAAAAAATAAATAAAATTTAACTAATTGTTTAACTATCTAATATTATTTATCTATAGCAAAACAAGTAACCCATGAAAAACCTAATAACCTTCCTTGCATATAGGAGTACTCCCAAGTCCTAATATAAATGAACAATAATCCAAATACAAGTAATCCGCAAAAACCTAAGGCCATCTCCAATGGGAGTTTCTATCTCCCCTATTTCTATCGGAATCCCTTTCGGCCCGCAGGGGGTGACTGTGCGCGGACGTATCACCTCCTCGCCCCCCCCACCCCACCCCAACCACACCGGGCCCACCCCGCCCCCCCTCCAATGAGCGTGCGGCACGTGGCCTGCGGGCCAGGACTGCGGTCTAAACCCGCGAGCAACGTAGCATGGTTCTATTTCTATATTAGAAACTCCTCCCAACAATGATGGTATTTTCCAGTTTCATCCTATGGTAATAATGTAGGATGATAAATTTCTATGAGGGCTTCTACATGTAGAAATCCTCATAGAAATTTTTCGATCTCTCATAACAATTAATATTGGACCCTAACTCATTCAGTTGATCCTTTTATTTTTAGCCATGTATGATAGAAGTGGAGAACAATTGAAGAATTTTTATGTGTATGCGGTTACTATGTAAAAACTCTGACAACTATGATAAAAATTTCCGTAAATTACAATATCAAGTAGAGAAGAAACCCAATTTAAAAGATCACCATTGGAGATGGCCTAATAACCTTCCCTTCTATATAGGAGTACCCCCAGTAAACAGAAAAAGAAGAAAAAGAAGAAGAAGGAAGATCTAAAATTTAGTCATATTGAAATGATTACAAAATTGTCCACCACCACATTAGTTGACTCTACAGCCAACTCGTATTCAGTGCAATAGGTATGGTTATCCAGAACACTAAAATTTTGGAGGCACAAGAACAAAATTAAATTCCATTATATATATATAATTTTCCTTTCCAATATATATATATATATATATATATATATATATATATATATATATATATATATATATATATGTATATCTTTTCCTTTCCAATATATAATTCCATTATATATATATAATTTCCTTTCCAATATATATATATATATATATATATATATATATATATATATATATATATATATATATATATATATATATATATATAGGGAAATATATATATATATATATATATATATATATATATATATATATATATATATATATATATATATATATATATATATATATATAGGGTTAGTTAGTTGTACCCCCCTATGATTTGTACGTATTTTGGTAACTGTCTCTGTTATTTTAAAAATAAAGAACAACCCCCTGATTTATAAAATTAATTAGTTGTACCCCCCTGGTGCATAGAAGAAAATGAGTAAAGAATTAAGCAGCCAGGGGGGTGTTCTTTATTTTTGAAACAACGGGGACAGTTACCAAAATATGTACAAACCATAGAGGGATACAACTAATTAACCCATATATATATATATATATATATATATATATATATATATATATATATATATATATATATATCAATGTCAGCCTCTATATTGTGCAGAATGCCTATCAGAACCATGCTCTGGCCTTCAAATATCCTCTTGTTGGGCTCCTTCCACATGTGCCATATTGTAGTCGCTAGTCTGGCGCTTGCTTCTCTGAACCATGCTATTCTGTGCCCCTTGTTATTACACACAATTTCCATGATCTCTTCGAAGGCATCTCAAAAATATATATATATTTTTAATATATATATATATATATATATATATATATATATATATATATATATATATATATATATATATATATATATATATATTTGGAACCAGGTAAACGTTTTATTGAGGAAAAGAAACAAAATACATATTACAGGTACAGTGGCTTAGGTATTCATGCCCATACATTCAATGTCAGCCTCTATATTGTGCAGAATGCCTATCAGAACCATGCTCTGGCCTTCAAATATCCTCTTGTTGGGCTCCTTCCACATGTGACATATTGTAGTCGCTAGTCTGGCACTTGCTTCTCTGAACCATGCTATTCTGTGCCCCTTGTTATTACACACAATTTCCATGATCTCTTCAAAGCCATCTCCTTGCCCCATCAGAAGTCCCAGTTTAGTTTGTTGGGTTTGCCATATCATATTTGATACCGGACATGCAAAATATAAGTGGTCGCACTACCAGAATAGGTCATATTAGCGACGCCAGAAAGCGTCGCTAAAATGACAAAAAGCGTCGCTAATCGTATTTACCGACGTTTTTTTGTGGTCGCGGAAAGCCATGTCGCTGACTGGCAAAACGTCGGTAACCGTCGCTATTACCGACGCTTATCGACTCTAAATAAACGTCGTTAATCACCGACGTTCACCGACACCACGTCGGGTAAATGGCGACGTCTCTCTGATGTCGGTCAACGTCGATGATTTTAGCGACGTATGCTACTTTTTACCGATGTTTACCGACTCTGCAGAAGAGGGAAGCTGGGTCGGTAAACGTCGCTATACCTGATAATTTAGCGACGTTTACTGACGTTTAGCGACGCAGGTCGACGTCGGTAAACATCGATAAACGTCGCTAAAATGCAAAAAAAATAAAAAATAACAGAATGTCCATAGAATCACATTTTCTTCCTTCAGTTTAATAAATAACAATAAATATACAGAAGCACATTTTCATCCTGGGTTCGTCGATCCCTTCGGTGGAACACTCAACACCGGTACATCACAATATACATATGTATCAACACAAACAAGAGAAAGTCTAAAAGAGTAAAATATTCAAAGTTGGTAATCGTCGATCCAAAGTATACAATCAATATCCACAGGAAAAAACAACCAATAATAAAAGTCTACACAAACAAATAATCCACCACCAATACTGAAACAACATAAATAAATACTAAAAAAATAGTCCTAACTCGGACTACTGCGGATCTGGAGGGGCACCACCGCGCCTCAAGGATAGGAACATCTCATACTCCTCCCATGAAATCGTCACCGATGCAGAAGGTAGTGACGTCGGTGGAGTCGGAGGTAGTGACGCCGGTGGAGTCGAAGACGATGAAGGCGCACCCGGAGGACAATAATGCTCCAATGCTGCTAGTCGCTGGTGGTAGGAATCCATGGTAGATAACAGTCTCGTACTGCTATCAACCATCGAATCCTGCATCAACGTCAGCCTCTCACCTATGGACAGCTGTGATGCCTGCAGATCCGTCACGCTGCGCTCTGTCGACGCTCTAAGATCAGTAACACTCCGTCATCTCAGTCACATCCCTGAGCTCCATAATGCTGCGGTCGAGCGTATCTAATCTTGCTATGAGCGCAACATCGTCCGTCTGGTGCTGTTTCTGGATCCGTCGTAGCAGCTCGTCACGGACAGACTCTACCATCTGCTGGTGTCACGACCCGTCCCAAATAATTTGGGTCTAGTAGGATCATGCCCAGCCTGCACCGTTGTGAGACGACGGCAGTAAGCTGTATCAAGTAGTAAAACACAAACATGCAGAAGATCTAACGAAAATATAATATTTTATTGAATTGAAAGTGAGTCTGAAAGTAACCACCATTAATAACAACATTCAAAAGGAAATTCATTTATTACATTGTTTAAAAAGGGAAAGTGCTAATCCAACAGCTAAGGTTCTGGGGTTCCTGGTTCAGCTTCTGCGAGACCCGAGTCTGTCCCATAGAAAGTACAGTAGGGCAGCTCCTCTTCGTCACAGTCACCTAAAAATGTTGTCTCCAGTCAGGAGGGAGCAAGTAACATACCACATCCACAACTAGCATTCCTAAGATAATAACTAAATGGAAAAAATGCGAGACATTTATGAAACATTATAATTTTGTATTTAAAATAGTAAAATGAGACTAGCAAGTGTGAAAAAGAATCAATGTCATGCATGATGTAATACTAGGCTAGTGTTTGAGTATATAACAGGGCCTGTGATGACGAGCATGTGCGCTGGCAGGTCCGACGCGGGTCCGGGGCGGAGGTCGACGGCCGACTTTGTCACGGAAGAGCGGAAAGAGGGGGTCTAGTCTTGAAGAGGGTGGCGAGACGATTCCGATGGTGATCTCGGATATGAAATTGGTAGAGAGTGGAGAGAGTTGTGAAGGTTTAGAGAAGAATGGGGGTGAGTTTCTCTTCTGTGAGTTTCTGGGGAGAATGTGAGAAGGGGTTACGTAAAGATGGTGGAGAAGGAAGTGGGCGCACAATTAGGATCGGGGAGTAAGAACCGGTGAGTGGGGAAAGGAATGGTTTTGGGTTGGGGTTAAGTTATGGCCTAAACCCATGGGCTGGGTTAAGACTAACAAACAATTAAAAAAATTTCGTCCTCGAAATTTCAACCAAAAAAAAATGCAAGAGGAAAGGGAAAACACATACCTAGAATAGATGAGGATACTTCTCCCTCATCTCATCCTCTCGCTCCCAGGTAGCTTCGCTGGGAGAATGGTGACGCCAAGCTATCTTCACTAGAGGGATTACTGCACGCCGCAATCTCTTCTCCATGTGGTCGATGATCTCCACTGGTTGCTCTGGCACAGTAAGGCTGGGTCCAATCTCTAACTCTGAATGATCAACAACGTGGCTCGGGTCCGGTACGTAACGCCTTAGCTGTGACACGTGGAAGACGTTGTGCACGCCTTCGAGACTGGAAGGTAGATCCACCTTGTATGCTACCTCTCCGATTCTGCTCAAAACTTCAAAAGGACCGATGTAGCCGGGACTCAGCTTTCCAGCTTGGCCGAATCTGATCGTGCCCCTGGTAGGTGATATTCTAACAAATACCTGATCCCCGGCCTCAAATTCTAATATTCCACGTCTGCTGTCCGCCCAATGCTTCTGGCGGTCATGTGCAATCCTTAGTGCCTCCCTGATCATCTTCATCTTCTCTGCTGCATCTGCAATCATCTCCGACCCCAACAAGACTCGATCTCCAACATCGTCCCATGCTAGAGGGGTGCGGCATCGACGCCCATATAAAGCTTCGAAAGGTGTCATCTGAATACTGGCCTGGTAGCTGTTATTGTAGGAGAACTCTACCAGGTGTAGGTGATCTTCCCAAGATCCACCGAACTGTAGGACGCATGTTCTCAACATGTCCTCCAGCGTCTGAATGGTCCGCTCTGACTGGCCGTCTGTCTGAGGGTGGTACGCCGTGCTAAACTTCAGTTGTGTGCCCAAGCTCTCCTGCAAGCTCTTCCAGTAATGCGAGGTGAACCGGGTATTCCTGTCGGATACGATGCTGACTGGGACTCCATGCAACCTGTAAATGTTCCGCATGTAAAGAGCTGCTAACCTTTCCATGGATAAACCAACCTTAAAAGGAATGAAGTGGGCAGACTTGGTCAGTCTGTCAACTATCACCCATATAGCATCCTTCCCTCCTTGGGATCTGGGTAATCCTGTCACAAAATCCATAGTAATATGTTCCCATTTCCACTCCGGAATGGAAAGAGGTTGTAACAAACCTGCTGGTCTCTGGCGGTCTGCCTTCACCTGCTGGCAGATCAAACATCTGGAGACGAATTCTGCCACGTCTCGCTTCATTCCAAGCCACCAAACACGAGTCCTCATATCTTTGTACATCTTGTTAGCTTCGGGATGTATAGAATGCTGCGACTGGTGCACCTCCTTCATCAGTTCATTCCTCAGTTCGCCAATAGGCACACAAAGTCTCGTACCATGCCTCAGAGCTCCATCTCCAGCTATAGAGAATCCTTCAAGTGTTCTAGCTAACACTTTGTCCCTTAGCTTGCACAGTATCTCATCCTGAAATTGAGTCTCCTTGACTCTGCTGATCAAACTGGACTCCACATGTAGCTGCATCATAGACGAGTCTACGCCTGGTACAACTGCTGCCTTTCCAAGCTTTGACATAATCTCTTCGGGTAGCACGATCTCCAATCCAAGCTTCTCCAAATCTTCCAGCAAATAAGGGTTCTTTGTCAAGAACATAGCCATCGGGTACCTGCTAAGTGCATCAGCGACCACATTAGCCTTACCCGGATGGTACTGCAGGTTGATGTCGAAATCTTTCATCAGCTCCAGCCATCGCCTCTGGCGCATGTTGAGCTCCTTCTGAGTGAAGACATATTTGAGACTTTTGTGGTCCGTGTATATGTCCACCTTCTCGCCATAGAGATAATGCTTCCACAATTTCAAGGCGAAGATGACTGCTGCCAGCTCCAAGTCGTGCGTCGGGTAGTTCTTCTCATGATTCTGTAATTACCGAGAAGCATAGGCGATTACTTTACCATGCTGCTGTAGTACACATCCTAATCCTTTACCCGAGGCATCACTGTAGATGGAAAATCTGCCTGATCCAGATGGTAGCATCAAGATGGGCGCTGTTGTCAGCCTTCTCTTCAGCTCCTCGAATGACGCTTGGCACTCTTCAGTCCAAATAAACTCTTCATTCTTCCGGGTCAGCTTCGTCATAGGCTTCGCAATCCTTGCGAAGTCCTTCACAAACTTTCGATAGTATCTAGCTAGACCCAAAAAGCTCATGATCTCTGCAACTGAGCTAGGGGCTATCCAAGATTCAACTGCTGCTATCTTTTTGGGGTCCACAGATACACCTTTACCTGTGATAACATGACCAAGAAATTCCACCTTATCCAGGAAAAATTCACGCTTGGACAACTTACCGTAGAGCTTCTCCTTCTTCAGAGTCTCTAAGACAATCCGCAGATGCTTTTCGTGCTCCTCCTGGGTCTTTGAGTAAATCAGAATGTCATCGATGAAGACGACGACAAACTGGTCCAAGAACTCATGGAAGACCTTGTTCATGAGATTCATGAACACAGCTGGGGCATTGGTGAGACCGAAGGGCATGACCAAGAATTCATACTGACCATACTTGGTGTTGAATGCCGTCTTCGGAATGTCCTCCTCTCGAACCTTGACCTGATGGTATCCTGATCTGAGGTCAATCTTTGAGAACACCTTCGCTCCGCTTAGCTGATCGAACAGATCATCAATCCTGGGCAAAGGGTACTTGTTCTTGATAGTGATGTTATTCAGCGCCCGATAATCAATGCACATTCGCACGGTTCCATCCTTCTTAGGCACGAACAAAACTGGTGCTCCCCAGGATGAAGCTCCATCTCTGATAAATCCCTAGGCCTTCAGCTCATAAATCTGATCCTTCATCTCCTTGGCCTCCTTGGGGTTGACTCTGTAGCATCCTCGAGAAATGGGGGAAGAGCCGGGAACTAGGTCAATGGTAAACTCCATACCTCGATTCAGGGGTAAATCTGGGAGATTGTCGGGGAAGACGTCCAGGTATTCTGCTATCAAGGGATGAGGTGGTCCAGAATCTACTGTGATAGAAGTGTAGGAAACATGTGCCATGCTCTCAGGTGCTCGAGCTATCTCAAACTCTGGTCCTCCAGGTGGGCTAAAGATAACACAGCCCCGACGACAATCTATCAGGGCGTGTTACTTGCTCAGCCAATCCATACCCAAAACTATATCATAGTTAGGGAGAGGCATAACAAGTAAGGGTGCTAGAAAGGTATGACCGGAAATGGTGATAGGACAGGTACAAGTCTCTGTGATAGGGATAGGTCCCCCTCCAGTCATAACTCTACAAATTATCTTACTACACCCTACGTCTATATAATATGCAGCAACAAAATCTGAAGATATAAAGCTGTGCGATGCTCCAGAATCAAATAGACATAAAGCTGGGTGTGAGTGTAATAAGATGGCACCTGCGACGACATCTCCTTCTGGCTCTGGTTCTGCCTCAGGTTACTCAACGGCCAAGGCAAAAGCTTGCCCAGCCCTGTGCTGGTTGTACCGCTGCTGCTGGGAAGGAAGTGGACCCTTCTGCTGTCCAGGTCCAGCTCTGAATGCTGTGGGGCAGTCTCTGATCTGGTGGGTAGCAGACTTACAAGCAAGACAGTGGCCCAATCTCTTCCTGCAGACATCTGATGAGTGTCTGGGCTTACAGTAGGTGCATGAGACGGTCTTCGGCTGATTTTGCTGGGATGCCTTGTGGTACTGCTGAGAGGGCTTGCTGCTGGTGTTGGGCCTCTTGGAACTTCCCTGGTGATGGCTGCTGGATCCAGGGTGCTCTCTCTTGTTACGGCCGGCTGAACTGGCCTCTACGTCTTGGGCCACCTTAAGCATCTTGTCGAACGTTTTAGCTTCGTTCGCAGCAACATAAGTGCGGATCTCCTCCCGCAATCCATGTCGGAACTTCTGAGCACGTTCCTCTGGGTCTGCAACTAGGCGGGGTACAAACCTGCTAAGTCGATTGAACTCAGATACGTACTCCTCCAGAGTACGGTCTCCTTGCTTTAGGTCATGGAATTGCCTTCCCATGGCTTGCAGAACAGCTTCTGGAAAGAACTTTCTCTTGAACTGCTTCTTGAAGGAACGCCAGGATGTTCCTCCAGTCATAAATTTGGGCTCGCTCCGATACCATATGCTAGCAACATCTCGAAGCTGTAGAGCCACACCCTCTACCATAAGTCCAGGTGGGATGCGAGCAACGCTGAGGAGTCGCTCCATGTCATCCAGCCACTCGTCCGCGTAGGTTAGGCCTTCAGTCCCTTTGAAAGGTCGCGGACTCAAGTTCTTGAAACTCTCAATGTCCCCAACTTTCTCCTGAATTAAAGGACCGATACATCAACATCTATATATTTCTCCAATGAAACATAAATTATTAATTCACTTTTCTCACCTTGGCAGGCCTCTTCTCTGTCTACGATATTTGCAACGCTGCCATGGCGACATTATGGACATTCTCCATGCCCTCCTTCATAATCGCGGTTTGCTTGCGATTCACTTCTGATTGAACTCTCTGGCCCTCAAGTACACCTCGTAGTAGACTTACAAGGTCAGCATTGTCCACTGGTGCTGGTGGAGTAGCTGGAGAAACCGCTTCAACAGGTGGGATTGCGGTCCTCGGAGGGATCGGCGTTGCTGCATGCACTGAGGAAGTATAAGCAGCACGCGGAGGCCGTGCAGCGTGAGGGCGATCAGTAAGCTGCAATGGTGAGGGGTCTGACTGAGCCTGAGTTGGAGTATGTTCAGAGGATGAATCCTCAACAGCAGGCCCAGAACGAGTATCTCTACCCTTCGCCATCTGCGTACAGGTTTGGGTACAAACATAAGCAAGGGAGCCTAATAAACTATAAGCAAGCAAAAATAGTTATTAAAGTATATACTTTCGGTCCTATAATGTAACAAGGTAAATGTTCTCTAGGTGTTCTATGTTGTTTCTAAGTCTGTTTTCCTAATGTCTCAACTAAACCTAGGTCAAGTCACAGAACTGCGTGATGGTCTAGACTAAGTTGACTAGACCAGCTTACAGAACTGACCTGCATGGGCCACCACTAAAAATATGTCACGACCCGTCCCAAATAATCTGGGTCTAGTCGGATCATGCACAGCCTGCACCGTTGTAAGACGGTGACAGTAAGCTGTATCAAGTATTGAAACACAAACATGCAGAAGATCTAACAAAAATAAAATATTTTATTAAATTGAAAGTGAGTCTGAAAGTAACCACCATTAATAACAACATTCAAAAGAAAATTCATTTATTACATTGTTTAAAAAGAGAAAGTGCTAATCCAACAGCTAAGGTTATGGGGTTCCTGGTTCAGCTTCTGCGAGACCCGAGTCTGTCCCATAGAAAGTACAGTAGGGCAGCTCCTCTTCGTCACAGTCACCTAAAAATGTTGTCTCCAGTCAGGAGGGAGCAAGTAACATACCACATCCACAACTAGCATTCGTAAGATAATAACTAAATGGAAAAAAATGCGAGACATTTATAAAACATTATAATTTTGTATTTAAAATAGTAAAATGAGACTAGCAAGTGTGAAAAAGAATCAATGTCATGCATGATGTAATACTAGGCTAGTGTTTGAGTATATAACAGGGCCTGTGACCGGCTGGTGAGGCAATATGTATACTAACGTTTTGGCCAAAATAAATAGTATATGGTACGGCTCAACCCACAGTGAGGTTGGGGTTAGTGCAGACGAGAAACGAGCAAGTTTTGGCTTTGGTCACAGACGTTATACTACTCCCCCAAGCAATCCCCAAGCAATGAGTCAATGATTCAAAAGTAAAATAATCCGATATGTCAAGATAGCCATCCAGCCATCTATCTTCCTACGTGGAGTCCGAGAGGGAACCACGGTGATTCAGTGTAACTAGACTACATGTAATCAATGTTTGTATAGCATTTAATTATTAAAATGGAAGCACAAGTATGTAGTAAATATGAAAACTTGCCTCAAATTATTTCCTGACTTGACAACAGCCAGAATATATCTGCTAGGATTTTACGGAGCAGGACCTACAAGATCGTAGTACCGTTTTAGTAATCAGAACTACGCCCTAATTCTAAGGTACAATACTAAGGCTAAGTCTGGCAGGTTGGTGAACCTAATTGGAAATAATTTATACATAAAGTAGGTTTTGTTACAAATCTAATATTATTATAAACCGTATTAAACAACACAGGTTTTTTGTCGTAAATAATAATTAATAGAAAAAATTACTTTAAAAATAAATCTCTAGAATTTAGTAATTTTGTAGGAAACATAGATTTTATTGACATAACATTTCGAAATAAAAATTATTTATCAAGTTTAGTTATTTAATCAAAATAATTTTCGTAAAAATATATATTTTAGACATTTCCATAAATTATTTAGAAAAATCACCTTTAAATATTAAACTAATAATTAATGCGCAAAAATACCCTTTTTTCTTACCAAAATAATGGTTTTACATTAATATAAAAGATTTATTCGAATTTAAATGCTAAATACCATTTTTACCAAAATAACCTTTTTAACATATATTAGTTTTTATTATATATCCCTTTATAAAACCTTTGATTTAAAATTATCTTTTAAAAAGGAAATATATATATATAATCATCTACTGAAATATAATTCTGTTATACTATTTACTTAACAAAATTTTTATTTTAAAGATAATAACTTCTAAATGAATATTTATTTAACGAATATTTTGTAAACTCTTTATTAAATAATTATTGGTTTAAAATCTCTACAACTAAGATTAAAAGATAATCAGAACTATATATATGAACAGTTTAAATCATTTAAAACCATGTTTTAAATTACTAAGGTTGAGCTACAAACAATTAATCCCAGCAGTGAATCAATAAAGTTTTCTAAATAATTATTATTACAATATTACACATTGTACACACAGAAACTAAAAGATTAATCAACATAACCCAATTAGAAATCTACGTAACCTATCTAAGCCCAGAAACTCATATGGGTTCTGGGAACAATCATAGAAAGTGGAAAAAGAGGAAAGAGGTTACCCAAACTTGCACGAAGGAGTACCGAGGGGGAGGCCTCGGACTCGGAACGACGCCGGGATGACGAGCACGTGCGCTGGCGGGTCCGACGCGGGTCCGGGGCGGAGGTCGGCGGCCAACTTCGTCACGGAAGAGCGGGAAGAGGGGTCTAGTCTTGAAGAGGGTGGCGAGACGATTCCGATGGTAGTCTCGGATCTGAAATTGGTAGAGAGTGGAGAGAGTTATGAAGGTTTAGAAAAGAATAGGGGTGAGTTTCTCTTCTGTGAGTTTCTGGGGAGAAGGTGAGAAGGGGTTACGTAAATATGGTGGAGAAGGAAGTGGGCGCACAATTAGGATCGGGGAGTGAGAACCGGTGAGTGGGGAAAGGAATGGTTTTGGATTGGGTTTAAGTTATGGCCTAAACTCATGGGCTGGGTTAAGACTAACAAACAATTAAAAAAATATAAAAAGGGTCATGGGCTTCACAGCTGGACTCGGGCAGACTCCTGGGGGGCTGTGGGCCATGCACACTAGCATGGGAGGCCCTAGAGGACTGTGACGCAACTAGGACGCCATAGGATCTCGTAGCGTAGTACGTACCCCTCTGGAGACCACCAGCGACGGTCACCCACAGCTCGTCCTCCGACGAAGCTGGAGCGGGCTGCGAGGATGTACCGGCCTCTCCCGCAGCATGTGCACCTGCAGCCGCCCGCTCCTTAAGCCGTTCAAACTCGGCCTAGAAAGCATGGATACTCTATAACTTCTAATGTCTAATGTACTTATTATTACTAACTACATGCATATCTATTTGCATGCATATTTACTAAGTTATATCAAAACTAACACGAAGTATTAAAATTAATAAATAGAATTGTAATACTTACATAGGCCTACTCCGCCCTCTCGTCAATAAGCTTCCCGCCCTTCCGATGTGTGGCAAGGAAGACAGTCACCATATTGGCGCCATCACCTCTCCTTATCTGTAATTAAATATATCACCTTTTACTAATTTATCGGAGTTGCATTAAAATAATTTTTCTGAAATAAAAATATATACCAAACGAAGAAAATGTTCCGTCATCGGAATCGACCCACCGTACTACTTTGACCCCTGCTTCCTAGCCGCCTTGGCCTTCTCAGACTTTTCCTTGTACCTTGGCTCGTCGAATCGAGCCTTCATCGTAGTCCACTGCTTAGGGGTGATCCAACCTTGGATCGGCTTTTCGGCACGATCACGAGTCTTCTGACCATTAATAGCGTCGCGAATCAGCTTAGCAGCGACGGTAGGAAATATCCCCTCGATCATATCGGCCCAGTGCGGTGGATAGAAAAACATATCCTAGAAGAGTGCAAACCAAATATTTATCAGTTATATATAATATGCAAAAATTATATGATTCGTGTTAAAAGAAAATATATTTTAACCTTGAAGCGCGCAAACCAGTAGGCCTTCCTCTCGTCCGAAGCATCATAGTAGTTTATCCAAGGACCACCATAATTAGTCCTCAAGAAGTGGCCTAGGCGTCTCTGTACCGACGGGGGACGATATCTATACAGACATATTATATTCATAAGAAAAGTTCGTTTATGATAAACACAGGAAAAAAATGATAAACCAAAACACTTACTTTGTACCATCGGCCCAGATCTCCGTTCTCGTCTCCTCCGGAGGTGCGCATGCATCATCTGCCTGATACTGGTCGGTCGTCGACTCAGCCTCCTCCATCTGCTCATCTGTCTCCATCGTCGTATCAGCAGAAGGAACGCTAGACGACGGAGCAGTCTCAGGCCTGGAACTACTCGTCCCAGGAGATATACCACGTAACGTCTGTAAAATCCCTAAATTTCTACTACAATTTTTTTAATAAATATGGTATTAATTTTTGTACTTCGTATTTGTACGTCGCGTACGAGTTTGTGTTTCGTAAATTTCTCGTCAAGTACGAATAAGTGCGAAGTACATATTTTTATAAAACGTTTTAATTATATAGATATAGAAAATATTTCAAAATAATAGATGATAAATATTTTATATTGCTTGAAGTTGTAAATGCGTCGCGACGAGGATTGCCAAACTTTATTTTTATTTTAAAAAAGGCTATTTTATTTTATGGTACAAGTATAACTAGTAATTTAGAAAAACCGTGTTTTATGTAAGTATTATTTTTGCATGCGAGTGTATATATATTTGTATTTTCGAAATTAATTATTATCACTAATATATTATTCGAAAAAAGTATATTAAATATGGGTTGATTTAATATGTAATTAATTATGGTGATTTAAGTTGGAGAAAATATATTAAGTTATTTAAATACAGTTTAAATTAGAGGTAGAATCTATCTACATCGGATTATATTTGATTGAGTTACTTTTAAATCAATTTGAATTAAATAGTAGAAAATTTGAGGGAAATTAAAACTCTTCTTAGTCCTTATCTAGATAAGACTTTTGTAAATCCCCTAATTTTTTCAAAATAAATATTTGTAAAATTTTTAGGATTTTTAAATAACTATTTATTGACTTATTACATAATTTGTATTATTTTACATATATTTAGTATAGTGCTCATTAGTGAATTTAGTATAAAAATATATAAAGCTATTTTTCTAGTACATTAAGGATCTATACTATATTATACAATTTTTCTCAAAATTTTAGGATTTATTTCATAAATTTTATTACTTTTTACATGTTACTTATATTGTACTCTATTTACATAATATAGAATAAATGTCAAATTAGTATTAAATATTTCAGCTTGTATAAATGAGATTAGATGAAGATTGTTTAAATAAAGATTAACTCTATTTATTATCTATAGTAATTTTAAATAATCTTATAGATAATTTAGATAAATATAAACAATATTTAAATAAATACTAATCCTACTTCTACTAGGAAAACATCTCTATCTATATCCTATCCTAATAAAGCAAACTCCAATTTATTTAAATCAAAGCCTATCTAATTTAGGAGATAAATCTAAAATAAATACCTATATAAACCCAATACATCCCCCTTCTATCACCCATAATTCGAAATTATTTTTAGTCCAATAGAAACTCTAAAATTCGTCATTAGAATTCAGCCCCGCTTTTTAGTAGCAAGAGCAACTTGGAACGACGATATCTCCTAGCTCCGAACTGCGTTTTGCCTCCAGTTTTTTGTAAAAGAAGCGTATCGAGGTAAGCTTTCCAGAAACATATTTTAATAGACAAAATTTGCTCTGTAGATTTCTAAAAAACCGTTTGAGTATCTAGTGTCCCAAAAATAAACGTGTTTCAGTATTTTTGCGATTTCGGGAGATTCCGGACACGAAAATGCGATCCGTTTAGATTTTCGGAAAGCTAATACGAAAACCTATGCCATATCCTAATTTCAGAATTTACTAAATAAATTTAGTAGGTACAGTATTAATTATAATTAGATAATAGACTATTTTCAGCATCCGGAGATGTTTGTTTGGACCTTAGTTCCTCGGCAGCCGTTGTTCCATCTACTTTCCTGTCTGATATTCGCTACCACAGTGCTCAGGACTCAGGCAAGTATACCTTGCTAATTAACTGTCAATTATTTATTTTTTGTATTATTTATTTTATTTTATATTGTTAGTTTCCTTTGATATAAACTGCGCGTCCAAGCCATACTTGGGTGCAAGCGACTTTATTAGTCATTTTACTTTACAATATGCATGTAAACTTAGTGTTAGCGGACTACCTTCTTGTTGGAAGATATTCTTATATCTCCTTTGGCCATGACACTCACACTACACGATATGAGACATTTTGCTAGGGGCATGACTTATGGATTGGCCATCTCTAAAGTTGTGTGACGGATAGATGATTGTAACTTAGTATATTTTCTCCAACTTAAATCACCATAATTAATTACATATTAAATCAACCCATATTTAATATACTTTTTTCGAATAATATATTAGTGATAATAATTAATTTCAAAAATACAAATATATATACACTCGCATGCAAAAATAATACTTACATAAAACACAGTTTTTTTAAATTACTAGTTATACTTGTACCATAAAATAAAATGGCCTTTTTTTTAAATAAAAATAAAGTTTGGCAATCCTCGTCGCGACGCATTTACAACTTCAAACAATATAAAATATTTATCGTCTATTATTTTAAAATATTTTCTATATTTATATAATTAAAATATTTTATAAAAATATGTACTTCGCACTTATTCGTACTTGACGAAAAATTTACGAAACGCAAACTCGTACGCGACGTACAAATACGAAGTACAAAAATTAATACCATATTTATTAAAAAAAATCATAGTAGAAATTTAGGAATTTTACATCCTACCCAACGTACAAGAATTTCGTCCTCGAAATTTAGGAATAGCTAGGGTAGGGAAGATAGAAAGAGTTCATCAATATCGAAATACGATTAAATTTTTGGATGAGACGAAGAAACGACATTCGACACAAACATGCATTGGAAGATCGTGATTTTGATATCTGCAAAAATACATCATGGTTATGGAATTGAAGAAGGGTTGCTAGTTAAGGTAATAAAATTATAATAACACGAATTAGAGAATAGAAAGGAATTGAGTAGGTCAAAGAGAATAATTTAGACATTTAGGAGAGATGGTTTCTTGAGCGAATATAGTCGTCTAGGTTTAAGGTATGGTTAAGGAAATGATTTGAATCATTTTCAAGTTTCAAGAACGATTAGAAGGTTGCGATAATGAATCTAGGGTAGAGGAAAAAGGTAACTCAAGACGGGAATATAGTCACATTAGTTGGTCAGTGGTTAACTATCCTGGCAATAGATGGTGGGCAACTAAGGGGATATCAAGTACAAGTGTTTGTCTTTCTAATATAGGCAAAAGACGAAAATAATAAAGAGTTCGAAGAAGATATTATCGAATACGAATAAGTGGTTCAAGACGATTGAAAATTTTCAAAAAGAATTGCCAAGGCAGTCGCAGATGGAATTCTAGAGGCCAAGTTTAACTACGTCTCCATCCACGTTGAACAACATATGAAAAGCGAACAAAAGTGCACTAGGTTGATCAGACCATCATGCACCGGTTCTGATTAGACAATGTATTAGTGGGCGTCCCCAATAACACATGTCGTGAACAAGCTCGATAAAATAATAAGCTTGCAAAACTAAGGCTAAATTAGCATCATAAGATAGTCAAAATATAAGTAAGGAATACTAATGAAGGAAATTAAATAGTCGAAGATCCATTAAAATATAAGTCTTGCCCGAAGTTTGGGCTTATGCAGTCGTCCTAGTGCTTTCTTATCTATGGCTTGGTTGACTAGATAAGTTAGGGTCCTCTGAATTCTATAGTCTAAGTAAACTTATCAATATGGGTCACAAGGACAAAGGTTTGTTAGGTCATAAGGTATTCTACCCAACTTACAAGAGTAAAACTAGTAGTGTGATGGGACAATGGGTCAAGCAATCAAGATAAAGCACAAAGTTAAGCATTTAAGGAATTAAGTAGAACAAAATCACATATCAGATTGAAAGAATTGAGTCGAGGTTGAATCCCTATCCTAGGTAAAAAAATATATCGGTATCATGGTAAAGGTTACAGTTTAGTCTTTTTGGCCCAAAAGTCATATCATAAAAATAGAGTACAAGAAGACGTATTTTAGTGACTACATGAAGGTGAGCTCGTCTAGGTGTTACATATAAAATTTGTTTTCTCCATCTTATAGGATTTATCGGTCCTTTCGTGAATACCTTCCAACAATCTCAAATTAACCTTTATCATAACACCAATAAATTGTTCATCAAGTTTTTAATGTTATCAATCCAACTTTAAACTAAAAATAATCTTATCAATCAATCATCAAATATAAATTTGAAATTTGAAATTTTCTTCAATCAATTTCATATCTTCCAAAATATTTTAAACCAAAATTTTTACTATCATCCTTCAAAAATAAACTTGTAAATCGTACCACTAAATTTAAAAATCTTAAGCTATTTCTTATATCGATTTCATACTCAAATAAATCGTAACTATTTCACAAAAATCAATATTTTGTTTTCTTAATTTATCAATCCTTTAGTAGTATCAAGATAAAATCCATCTCTACTACCGAACTTAGAATTTACTAACTCTTAAGATGATACTTTTAGGAAACATAAATACTTTTATACACAAATAAGACCTCAATGCATACTAATTGTCAATGTAATCCTTCTAGCCATGTATTTAACCTATGAGCATATACTAGTGGTCATCTTCCTAGTTGTCACTAAGCACGAAGCTAAGAATTTACGATAGAAGGAGTCAAGCAAGATGCAAATCAAGGGGGTCGAACGAGAGTTCGGAATTTGAAGTCAAGAAAGGATGTCAAGTAGATATATGAGATTCTAAACTCTAATCCTATATGCAGGCTCACATCGGTACAATAACGTAACCGAAGTGATAAACTTGACCTGCATGGGCCACCACAAAAATATGTAACGCTCCAGTCCCAATATACGTAGGACTAAAAACGTAGACATGCCAGCTGTATACATACGAAGTACAGGGGTCTTGTATGTACACATAAGCTGTAAAATACAGTAATCTAAGACAAACTAAATCTCATCCACAATGAAAAGAATAATAATATAAAAATCAATTTAAATATTTATGATACATTCGTTGGGCGGAGACAAAGTCCACTACCAACTATCTCAATGAAAGAAATGTAGAAGAATCGATCAATAAAATGGTAAGACGAACCAAGCGCAATCGTCTTCGAAGGAATGAAGAGAATCACGACCATGGCTAGAACACCTGCAGTAAATCATGAAAGAACACACCTGGAGAATAACCAGGTCCTCAGACAGACGTAGCAAGATACAGAAAGAACATGCTAATATGAACTGTCAGAATAATAATATATGAAAGACTATCCTAGACACAAATATGCAAAGGAGATTCTAACCGCCTAATGTGTAATTTAGAGGACAACTTTCATGCGCATAGATGGGATTTTAGGCCATGTGTACGTAACTGGCATCCAGTCATCTGTATCCGGCCGTAACATCCAAAACGTCAGAGGGTATCTATAAATAAATCGCCACAGTTCCATCCGGAGACTGTGGTTTACCTGTTTGGATTTCCATACGCACTAGCGACTGTCCTCCCCCAATATTTTCCATACTGACCAAGTCATGTCCATGGCTCGTCCAGTTTTTGTAACTGCTTGAGTCTCTAAAACCCTAGTCATAGCAGTTACAATCATCTATCCGTCACACAACTTTAGAGATGGCCAATCCATAAGTCATGCCCCTAGCAAAATGTCTCATATCGTGTAGTGTTAGTGTCATGGCCAAAGGAGATATAAGAATATCTCCCAACAAGAAGGTAGTCCGCTAACACTAAGTTAACATGCATATAGTAAAGTAAAACGACTAATAGAGTCGCTTGCACCCAAGTATGGCTTGGACGCGCAGTTTATATCAAAAGAAACTAACAATATAAAATAAATAATACAGAAAATAAATAATTGACAGTTAATTAGCAAGGTATACTGGTCTGAGTCCTGAGCACTGTGGTAGCGAATATCAGACAGAAAAGTAGGTGGAACAACGGCTGCTGAGGAACTAAGGTCCAAACAAACATCTCCGGATGCTGAAAATAGTCTATTATCTAATTATAATTAATACTGTACCTACTAGATTTATTTAGTAAATTCTGAAATTAGGATATGGCATAGGTTTTCGTATTAGCTTTCCGAAAAACTAAACGGATCGCATTTTCGTGTCCGGAATCTCCCAAAATCGCAAAAATACTGAAACACGTTTATTTTTAGGACACTAGATACTCAAACAGTTTTGTAGAAATCTACAGAATGAATTTTGCCTATTAAAATATGTTTCTGGAAAGCTTACCTCGATATGCTTCTTTTAAAAAAAATTGGAGACAAAACGGAGTTCGGAGCTAGGAGATATCGTCGTTCCAAGTTGCTCTTGCTACTAAAAAGCGGGGCTGAATTCTAATGACGAATTTTAGAGTTTCTATTGGACTAAAAATAATTTCGAATTATGGCTGATAGAAGGAGGATGTATTGGGTTTATATAGGTATTTATTTTATATTTATCTCCTAAATTAGATATGATTTGATTTAAATAAATTGGAGTTTGCTTTATTAGGATAGGATATAGATAGAGATGTTTTCCTAGTAGAAGTAGGATTAGTATTTATTTAAAATATTGTTTATATTTATCTAAATTATCTATAACATTATTTAAAATTACTATAGATAATAAATAGAGTTAATCTTTATTTAAACAATCTTCATCTAATATCATTTATGCAAGCTGAAATATTTAATACTAATTTGACATTTATTTTATATTATGTAAATAGAGTACAATATAAGTAACATGTAAAAAGTAATAAAGCTTATGAAATAAATCCTAAAATTTTGAGAAAAATTGTGTAATATAGTATAGATCCTTAATGTACTAAAAAAATCGCTTTATATATTTTTATACTAAATTCACTAATGAGCACTATAATAAATATATGTAAAATAATATAAATTATATAATAAGTCAATAAATAGTTATTTAAAAATCCCAAAAATTCTACAAATATTTATTTTGAAAAAATTAGGGGGTTTACAAAAGTCTTATCTAGATAAGGACTAAGAAGAGTTTTAATTCCCCTTGAATTTTTCACTATTTAATTCAAATTGATTTAAAAGTAACTCAATCAAATATAATCCGATGTAGATAGATTCTACCTCTAATTTAAACTGTATTTAAATAACTTAATATATTTTCTCCAACTTAAATCACCATAATTAATTACATATTAAATCAACCCATATTTAATATACTTTTTTCGAATAATATATTAGTGATAATAATTAATTTCGAAAATACAAATATATATACAATCGCATGCAAAAATAATACTTACATAAAACACAGTTTTTCTAAATTACTAGTTATACTTGTACCATAAAATAAAATGGCCTTTTTTAAATAAAAATAAAGTTTAGCAATCCTCGTCGCGACGCATTTACAACTTCAAGCAATATAAAATATTTATCGTCTATTATTTTGAAATATTTTCTACATCTATATAATTAAAACGTTTTATAAAAATATGTACTTCGTACTTATTCGTACTTGACGAAAAATTTATGAAACGCAAACTCGTACGCGACGTACAAATACAAAGTACAAAAATTAATACCATATTTATTAAAAAAATCGTAGTAGAAATTTAGGGATTTTACAGCATCGTGGCAGGCGGAGGTACTGTCCGATACACAGGAGTACTGGGCGACGAGGATCCAGAACCGGTACCAGTAGGAGGTACCGAAGGAGTACCCTGTCCTCTGCCAGTAGTATCCCGTGCCCCATGTCAGGACATGCGGAACGATCTGCGACGACCTGTCATACCTGATAACAACATATGATAAGATACAACAAATAATAGTACATTAGAAATATGAAAGTACAACAACGACAAGATAATAACCAAGACAACATATGATGATACATTTTACAAGAAACATCTAGGTCCAGATAGTATATTCTACAAGAAACATCTAAGTTCAGATAGTACATTCTACAAGAAACATCTAAGTCCAGATAGTACATTCTAAAAGAAATATCTAAAAAATGAAAGTACATCTCTCTCAATCATCTTCAGAATATTCATCTTGTTCATCTTCCTCGACCTCATCTTCCTCTTTCTTCTCCTTTTCATCTTCAGTTTTATCTTCGCCTTCGTCGGCTTTGCCTTCCTCTTCGGATAATTCTACATCTTTTACATTAGTCGTGTAATACGTAACTTTCGTGGAGTCCACATCAACAATATTGGTTACAAGAGCTAGCTCGTCCTCCTGATAAGCTTTTTTGTCAACATCAAAAGTATCTCTAGCTTTAGTCTTGCATACTGCCCACCAGTCAGACTTTGTTGCTCCCTGTCTCGGATAAGCTGTGAAGTACACGAGCTGAGCCTGAGTTGATAGGACAAATGGTTCGTAGCCGTGATATCTACGCTTGTAGTTTATATCCACAAGACCATGCTTATAAATTTTCCAACCTTGATTTTCAATCAGATCGAACCATTCACACTTGAACTACACGATCTTTGCTGGTTCTCTGTCATAATTATATGTCAACTCCGCAAACTCTCGCAAGATGCCAAAAAAATCATTTTCTAGATCGACGTCTTTGTAGTTCGAAGATTTGATACACAAACAACTGTTTTTCGTGGAATCAAGATCCAGGAAGCTGTCTCTGATCGGAGCATTTGTCGACTTGAACCTAAAGCCATTGACACAGTAACTTGGCCATATTTTAACAAAAGTAATTGGTCCCTTGGCAAGAGTTCTAATTAATTCAATCTTTGGTGATATTAGATGATCGACCTGAATACCAAAGAAGATATAGTAAGTTTTTATTGTGCAGTTGCATTAGAAGAGGCCAGTAATTACCGAGTTGCTTACATATTCGCTCAACCAAGAAGAAAAATGACGTCTCATTTCTTGTTCTAATATTTCGTCTGTTAGGTAGGGTCTAACCGACCTCAACTCATCATTATATGTACTGAAAAACAATGAAGCAACCGTCGATTAGTATAATAATATTAGCTTATACTATTACATTGAGATGACGTAAACTCATCATTAATTAATTACCCCTCTAGCTTCTCTACTTCATCCTCGTCGCAATTGAGTAATATATACAACTGAGCAGCTCTTAGCTCTTCGTCATTCAAATATCTCTTCTTCATTTTTTCTGAAGGCTTTTCGGACGCATTAAATACTTTCAGTATTCCATCATTAGATTTTTGATATGATCCGTCGTCGTTTCTAGGAGCCCTCGTTCTATTCGTAGCAACATGAGGTTTGAAATACGTCGAGCAGAAGTTTGTAATCTCCTCGAGAATATAGGCTTCACAAATAGAACCCTCGACCCGAGGCTTGTTTTTCACCTTCCTCTTTAGGTGGTTCAAATGCTGTTCAAACGGGTACATCCACCGAAAATAGACGGGCCCACCAACACGTGCCTCGTAGGAAAGATGAATTGGCAAATGCTCCATGGAGTCGAAGAATCCAGGATGAAATACCTTCGCAATATCGTTCTCCTGCTTTTCTAGACGATCGACGAGCAACTTAGTAGAACAAAGATCTCTGAAGAATATGCTAAGCTGGGTCAATGGATCCCAAACAACCTGGGATAAGAATTCCCGAAATGCAATCAGAATTAACCTCTCCATGAATACGTGACAATCATGGCTCTTCATACCTGTCAGTTTGTTCTCCTTGAGGTCGATGCATCTTCTCAAGTTCGAAACATACCCGTCTAAAAATTTTAGACCTTGAATCCACCTACAAAGTCTGACTTTATCCTCCTTCTCCAGTGAGAAAATTGCCTTAGGGTGCTTCAACTTTCCATTCCCCTCCTCTATCAAATGCAATGCAGGACGTCTACATATTTCTTCCAAGTCCAATCTAGCCTTTGGATTGTCTTTCGTCTTCTCCTTTACGTCCATTACAATATTAATTATGTTGTCAAACACATTCTTCTCGATACGCATGACATCAAGGTTATGTCTAATCAGATTGGTGCTCCAATATGGCAGATTCTAGAATATACTCCTCTTCGTTCAGTTATGAGTGCGACCAAATCCGTCACACTTGTAGCCCATAGCAGGCTCTTCAATAGCCCTTGGTAAATCTTTTACCTCTTTCTATATCGTGTATCCGGGCCACCTTGGCGGGGGATTAGCCTTCTCCACAATGCCAGCACGAAAAACATTCTTGTTCCTCTGGTACGGATGATCCTTCGGCAAGAATTGTCGATGACAATCGAAGAAGCACGGTTTGCCTCCGTGTTTCAAACGGAAAGCCTTAGTACGGTCCATGCAATTTGGACATAAAAGACGACCATGCGTGCTCTATCCAGATAACATACCATAGGCCGGAAAGTCGTTGATGGTCCACATAAGTGCTGCCCGCATCTGAAAATTTTCTTTTCTAGATACATCGTACGTGTTGGAACCTACTTCCCACAGCTGATTCAACTCATCAATTATTGGTTGTAAATACACAACGATGTTTCTTTTCGAATTGTTTGGACCTGGGATAATAACGATGAGGAACATATACGGAGTCTTCATGCACATCCAAGGCGGTAGATTGTACAGAGTGACGATCACAGGCCAACACGAATACTGGGATCCCGAAAGTCCGAATGGGGTAAAACCGTCGGAGCAGAGACCCAATCTGATATTACGCGGATCAGAAGCAAAATTTGGATACTCTCGATCAAAGTGCTTCCATGCTTCTCCATCAGATGGGTGATACAACACTCATTCGGTCTGTTCTCGCTTATGCCAACTTATGTTTTCTGCAGTTTCCTTCACCATAAACAATCGCTGCAACCACGGCGTCAACGGCAAGTAGTGCATCGAATCGGTAGGCTTCCTTTCACCGATAGACTTTTCTCTACCACCGTCCTTGTAGCGATCAGCACCACAAAATCTACGGGCGTCTACATCCTTGTCGTCTTTGTAGTACAACATGCACCCGTTGCGACATGCATCGATTTCTCTTATCCCATCCAGAGCGATCTCACCCTCCTCTTAGACCAGTAAAAGTCTTTAGGCAACTTAGCACCCTCAGGCAATATTTCTATAATCAACTCCATAAGTCGGTTGTAGCAATCTTGCAACATATTAAAATCGGACTTGATGCTCAACAATCTTGTAACCACCTCCAACACTGAATGATCCTCACAACCAGGATATAATTGAGTCCTTATATTCTTCAGCAACTCCATGAACTTTGTAGCATCAGCGTTCGGTGCCTCATCAGGTGCATCATGATTGTCCGGATCGAAGCTAGGCCCCGCCGCGTCAAAAACCATGTTCACCAACCCATCGTCGTAAGCAGTGTGGTTGTAGACATCCACATAAGGCTCATACTCCGATGCTAAGGACACAAGTTCTCCGTGTATGCTCCACTGATAGTAATTCGACGTGAAACCCTTCGAGTATAAATGATACATGACTTCTACTTCGGGATGATATTTCAAGTTGTGACATCTTACACACGGACACTTAATTTTGGTGCCGTCCATTTACTGAGGGAACGCCTTGGCAAACTGCAGAAACTGTTGTACACCCTCTATGAATTCATCCCGTACACCGTACATGTCATCAGGATGATGGTTGTACATCCACAAACGATTCCGCCACTACAAGGATAAATGCTTTTCTTGACGGGGATTCCCCATCAAGAAATGGGTATCTTGACGGTTGCAGATCCGTCAACTAGGCCGAAGTCAAGAAAAGAACCCCCCTTTTCTTGACGGTCGCTGGCATGACTTTTCTTGACGGTTTTTTGCCGTCATATTAAGTAATTTTCTTGACTGCTTTTAGCCGTCAAGATGGTAGTTTGGAGAAACCGTCAACGTAGGCGAAAACTTTTCTTGACTCCGGCCTAGATGACGGCTATTAGCCGTCAAAAAAAGCAATCTTGCAGCAGGATTGAGTTAATTGTTGACGTTTTATAACCGTCAAGAGAAGCTAAATTTTGTATAGCAAAAATTCTATTTATAATTA
Organism: Iris pallida; assembly: GCA_029216955.1. Classification (NCBI taxonomy): domain Eukaryota; kingdom Viridiplantae; phylum Streptophyta; class Magnoliopsida; order Asparagales; family Iridaceae; genus Iris; species Iris pallida. Next base: position 7,921,855 of record JANAVB010029216.1, read on the forward strand.
TATAATATGAATCGAACACACACATAATATCAATAATCCAGAAGATATACAAACATCAAATAACTACAAAATCTAATTTTTATATTAATAAACTGTATATTGTTCTTACATCACAAACTTCCAATGCATCCAACACATCCAACCACAAACATCTAACACTTGTCCAACCACAAACATATCCAACCAAAGTATGTAGTTTCCATACATCTTAAACATCCAAAACTGAAAATTATAAAATAAAACCAAGATATGTAGCAAACCCGGCCGGTGCACATCCCTCCCATATTCACAGCACCTTCATTTTTCATGTTGTTCCTGAGAGAAGAAGAGAAGAAGAGAACAAGAGCACAAGTTACCAATTTATGTTAATGAGCTTGTTGGCCAATAAGTAAACAAGAGAACAATATTGTCCTTACAAACTTATTATGGATGTTGACATGAACTTAACAAATGCACCAATACATACATATATGCATACTCATCTACAGGAACTAGATCAGTTTAGAAGTTTTATCTTTTTCATATGTAGACACTTACCACACAAGTCCATATCAAACTATCCACTGAATGGAGTAACCAGTTGGGGGTTTATGAAATCAACAATGCAGTAAAGGGAGGGCTTGGTTCGGGCTCTATCATGAGGGAAAGTTGAACCTGGGATTCAAGTCAGGATATCAACCGCTCTGGAATGAGAATTAGTCATATGGGGGTCATTTGGGACAGCAAGGATATTGCATCAGTCCACTTGGGGACTCGATTTGGATTCAGACCAGAGTCTAATGAAGGATCCTGGACAGAGGCAATCATAAAACTGGGAATTTGAGAGAGGGCCAGGTAAGTATGGAAATAAAAAGGGGATTTAGAAAGGGGGGATGTTTTTAGGTACAGTAGCAAATGCATCTCTTTGAATAGTTTGGGGATTCACTAAGATATCTGTGGCATGGGGGTTTGAGATAAAGAGGGGGTGCAGCCATGTGTTCAACTGTGAGGGAAACATAGATTAAGAACCATTGGAGGTAGGCAGGGTACTTGATACCTGGGAATAACCATTACCATGTTGATCTGATCCTCGGAACCACCAACATGGTAATGGTTATTCTCATCAAGGGTCAACAACATCTCATAATCACTCCTACAATTTGAAGGGAAATAGGTTGTTATTTCAAAGTCTAGCATGGTTTGTAATCATCTTTGTTGAACTAAAATCCTTTACATTCCAACAAATTCTCCATTTTGAACTCAAGTGACAGGCCCTACCTGTGCTTCATCCCCATTTTTATTGAAGATTTAGTTATAATGAATGTGATTATATTATGACAGTGGTTACGACGAAGGAGCACTGAAATTTCTACCCAGTTCCAACAAAACAATTAGGGTAAACCACCAAGGTGGTATCAGAAATCAAACTCTACAATAATATCAGAAGTTGATGCATATTATTTGAAATTTTATACAAAGAAAAAATGGACTAGAAATAAGTATGCTTGCTTACTCATTGAAGTCGCGATGAGTATGAAGAACATTTTCAGAAAACAAGTCATTGCTGTTGCCAAATGTAGCTTCCAATGCTTCCAACAAGTTATGCCTCTGAACATCAGAAAAGTATGTATATAAGGTTCACCCGAGAAATAATATGAAAATATGGAACCACACAATGATATACTCTCCAAACTCTGTTGCATCTTGGTTCCAGCTATTCTATCAATATACGTTTACATAAACCAAGCTAATGTATATCTAAAATCCTTTAAGGTCATGTGCAAAGCAAGTGAGAAAACATTTAAGATGAAGATGTATTAATAAGTTATTACAGTAAGGGGGTGGAATGAGGAAGTAAAACATTAGATGTTTAAAAGAACTTGCATATATATATATATATATATATATATATATATATATATATATATATATATATATATATATGCAATAAAAATCTGTATTTTATCTTGAAACTGCATATAAGAATTTGTTCATTCCTTTTGGAAAGATGATCAATATATCAATTGTACAAATTGCAAAGATGGTTATAAGAAAAACGAATTAAATAGGCGCTCTACAATGAGAAATATAAATGCTATCCATATTTAGAAGGATAGGGACGCAGATGACCTTTTTTCGCATATTATGTAAGATGTGTGTAGCCATGTTATACTATGAGAAAAGAAAATGACAAGCAAACACTATGAGAAAAGAATTAGAACTTGCAACAAGAAGATCCTTATATTCCAAGTTCAGTAGATACAATGAATTAGCTTGCATACAGTTGACAATACTCTCTCTATCTCTCTCTCTACTCACCTAAATGTTACAACAACCAAACACCTGGTGCTATGCACGTCATCAAATATCGAGGAAAATAGGTCTCATGTTTCCAGATTTTAATGAGCTCGTTGATAGAGTATCAAATTTAGAACCAACCATGTTAAATAGATCAATGGTAAGCCCACATAGAAGAAACATTCCAACAACAAAATATACTAACCTGCATGTGGAATCGAGAAGTAAAGCCCTAATGTAATCTGTATGCCCTCTTAACTTCATATTCTTTGAGCCAGTTCGTGGATCCCAAACACGTACAACCTACAAAGAAGCATAAAAATGACCCTGATTATAATTGGTTCTTATGTGTTTATTGAGTAGCAGGGAGCAGTTGCTTTAATTAAGCAGTTAGCAGCTGTGACACATGCTAATTTCCAATAGTAAACACTTAATTTTTTTTACTTGTATCAACCTTATGTTATAGTTTATTAATGTTGACACCCTTCTCCATTACCTGATACCAGTTTAAACACCTGCATGTTTAATGAATGGGATTGGGTCACTGGATACTGTAAAAAATTATTTTTTTATTGCATGTATAAGGCTCAATCAATTAGAAGAAGAAAAAAGTACTGTACAACCAATCATCAAGCTTTTGTGGTACTGACTTTGTGAGGACATGTTGACAAACATAATTAAGTTTCTTTTAGCCTTTATGCTTAGCTTGTGACTTATTTACATAAAGTTCGCACGTTCTATCAGAACTAAGGAAGCAACATAGTGGCCTAATGGATCCAAAGCAACACCCTGAACATAATGAAAGTGTGCATCCAAAATTTGATGAACTTTTTCGGGTTTTATGGACTTTTTCTGCAATTTTCAGCATATTTTTTGGATTTTATTTATTTATTTTTGAACCGCCTAGATCTAGACGACCGCTTAGGCACGTTAGGCGCTAGGCGGCGAGTGCCCGCCTGACTAGCGCCTAGCGCTTTTCATAACCTTGGTCCTTAATGAAGACTACGTTATGGATACCCAAACACCATAGTTCTATTTGAAGTGCCGCTTTCTTGAAATTTACATTTAGCAGTATATTCCTGAAGGGAGCTACCCAAAAACAAACTCCAAGGGTCAGCATATCAAGTCTAGCATATCCTCCACAAATTTGTCAGAAGTATGAAATATCAGAATCTACATGTAAAGTTTCTTCATGTCGAGCCAAGTGCCAAAGATATATACATCCGCCTACAGTATAAGAGGAAACTACGACCAAGGACTGGCATAGTGCCAATGGTATTACACATAATCCTCAAGCACAAAAAACAAACTCCAAATCTTAGGGAAAATGATACAGTTAGGTAATCAAATTATTATAGCTATGCTTAGTATAGAATGTTTGTAGACACAGAAAAGTAAACTAAGCTAGAACTTAGAAGCGTTTGGTTCAATCGAATCTTCTAATTTCAGTCTAAGCCACATAGAGCCATTTACATCTTTATTTATTTTCTAGAGACTTGATAGATACTTATGCAGGTTGTTTAGATTTGTATAAGTTTCCTCATCAGGTAGGAAGCCTGTACTTATTAGAATAGCATGAAGCAATAGCTGCTATGAGAGATAAGCATGCCTAGTAGAGTACAGTATAGTCCTTAAAACTAGAAATTACTTGTTGACAACCAAGACTGTTCTTGAAAATGATTTACTGTTTGAAATCCTATTTAGCTAATGATGTTGCTATGGAAAGTTTCAGTTTTAAGATAGATTAGATTACGGAAGTCAGGAAGTTATTACAGATGCATTACTTTGTCAAGGACTCAAAAGGGTTCCGAACCTACACATTACTCTGATTTATGATCTTAAGGATAATCACAGATGCTAAAGGAATAAAACATGGATTAGTTTATAGAATCAAAATTACCATCGTTCAAATAACTTCTTCATGATTTCAGACACACATTATTGATTTTGATTCTAAAACCACGTAATATTCAAATCTGTCTAATACTGATCCAATGCCAGTCATCAAAAATTTGTTGTGATGTGACAACAAATACAATCACAATGTAAGGTAATACTTCTAGCAATACTATGAAACACTGACAACTCATAACAAATAAACAATATAATAGATCAATCATCCTACAAGTAAGCATGGCAAATTTTCAAGTACATAGACAAGGGATCTTAACAAAATTTCAAAAATGAGGAGTTCAAAGTAACGAGCAATAATATTTATTTCACAATCCTACCAGAAAATATCATCTTCAACATAGTTCAAAATGCTTGAAGGTTTGATGGAGTACTCTTTCGTTCATCAAATTCATTCTTTCAGACAAGAAATAATGATAAATGGCATCGGATAAGAGGAGCATGACAACAGTGTTGGTAGTGGGGATTAAGGGAACAACCACAATGACAACCCAACCTTTCTAGTAGGCGTGGTGCCTAGTCAGTAGTCAGACGATGACGATAACAGAAAAGGGTGGTGAGTTGTAGCTGTGTGGCATCTTGAAGTTGATGGTTGGAGATAAACCAAGCTTAACCGTAACTATGGTAATCATAATGATATTGCTTCCAGTTCTAGTGATAGCATGGAAAACCAAAAAAGTCCATAAACCAGTTCTGGTACAACTGCCAATTCATATAAGTCAAGAGATAACAAAACCAAGTGACAAAAAATTGAAGAAAACTTCAACATGTTGGCTGTAAACAAAAAATTGAAGAATTTGAACATATACCCATACCCTTCCTCGTCGTAACCCAAAAATAAAGAAGATAGAACATGTTGGCTACAAACAGAAAAATTGAAGGAAAAAAACTGAAATAATAGAGGAGGGTTTGTGATGTACCAGTGATAAGAGGGAGGAGATGGAGACTGGGTGGCGAGTGGCGAGCGGCGACCGCCGGGATGCCGATTTGGCACAGCCGGAAGGCCGACTTGGCGGAGCCGGAAGGCCGACTTGGCGGAGCCGCGGCTGTAGGCTCTGCAGTGTACAGGGACGACTTGGCGGAGCCGGACGGCGGTGACGCGGGAGCCGGACGGCGGCGACGCGGGAGCTGTCCGGGCGGCAGCCGACCCCGGTCCAATTCCTCTCCAGGGGCTAGGTCAAAGAACTAGGGTTAGGGTTAGGGTGGTTAGGGTTAGGGTTTCTCTATTTTCTCCTGGCCCTCCCTAGGGCATCCAAATTTGTGGAGAAAACTAGGGTTAGGGTTTCTATCTTAGGGTGGTGAAAGAGGAGAGGAGTGGGGGCTCTTTAGAGGAGAGGAGTGGGGGGCTCTCTCTCTAAAGGAGGAAAAAGTTAGGGAGAGAGGAGGAAAATAAGGGGACGATCGGGAGAAAGTTTGCTGGGTTCATCCACTAAAAGGAACCACAACCGTCAACACATATAAAATTTTTGAAAAATTTACTAAAATGGTTGTTGAAAAAATTCCGCTAAGTTTTTGGCACATACATATTACTTGACGGTTATCACCAAAACCGTCAATAAATAAATTTCTGTTTCTTGACGGATCCTCCGAAACCGTCAACATACATGGTATAAAATTGCTAATTTAACAAATAAAAGGGCCTCTCTTGACCTAAGCCTAAATACGTCAAGAAAACCACTATTGTTGATGGCTTTTGACGACCGTCAACTTATAAACCGTCAAGAATCATCTTTTTTCTTGTAGTGCGCAGATATTAATTCAACTCCATATCCATATGAGGATAATTCTGTAAGATAGATACAAGCACATCGTTGAAACACATGCATATGAATGTATCTATCCTCTTTATCCAAGAGATGAGCTATTTATAGCATGTCAAAAAATAAAGTCTTGCATTGTCAAGTTAAAGGTTTAAATATGAAGACGTGATATATGTCAGTATTTTTGCCAATATTAATCCTAGTCTCTTTAGCATAGTGTTTAATCAATAAATTTGGTAGATTCGTGTCCATATCAAACATGGACATGGGCTTATGTATAAAGTTTAGCAAGCTCGGGCTTGGACCTTAGGGTGTAGCCCTCCGATAATGTATCACAAGAAGCTCTCAATTCTCCATTTGAAGTCTGATAATGAACAATATATGTGATAGGGAGAACAAGTAAAAATGTAAAAACAGACAGATGTGTGATAACGAGAAACCTGTCAGACAAGTATACAAACAACAAGGATACTAGGATACTAGGATACTCTATTAAAGGATACTCTATTAGAGGATACTAGGATACTAGGATACAAACAATAAGGATACAAGGATACTAGGATACTCTATTACAAGGATACTAGGATATTAGGATACTAGGATACAAGGATACTAGGATACTCTATTACAAGGATACTAGGATACTAGGATACAAGGATACTAGGATACTCTATTACAAGGATACTAGGATACTAGGATACTAGGCCTCGTAGTCAGTTGGTCAACATTCAAGTAGTAACATTACCTAAATAGTATAGCTTAGCTAAAGGAAAATAACTATAAGATAGTTATAATAATAGTCCTGAATGCTACCCTATGCTTTATAAAAAAGCTAACATCAGTCAACGACTCCATTGTTAATATTTGGCATGCTACCCAAACTTCTACTAACCATCCTACAGCCCACACTTGCCCAATCACTTTGGCAAACCCTACAAGTTCTCAGTCCAATCCACCTATTGTAAGTTCACTGTTCCCTGAACAATCTAACCAATGTTCTTATCTGTTAAGCAATTTATGACCAAAATCAACTTGTTAACTAAGCATTAAGTTAAGGAATTCAAGTTTACTTATAAAGTAGAGTTAATGTAAGTATGACATAACTGATATGTAATAGAGTATCAAAGGCTGTAACCTGACATAGGAAATCTTTCCTTTCTGATACTTATTCCTAGTACCTGAATGGCTCAATCTTAAGATAACTTGTTATCTCCACAACCATTCGTATCAATAAATATTGATACTCTATTTCCCAAGTAAGGTTAATTACAACCAATTGGTGTTAACTCTCAACTTTAGCCCTTTCTAAACTGTTCTTCCCCTCGAATTATCCTTCACCACCAAGGATGTATATACTGAAGCATATATCAACCTGAGCAAATCACCATCGCTAACCTGGTATGAATTTTTAGACTGTAGAAACACAGTCCTTAAACCATTCAAGCTCAGCTATTTAGTCAGAAATTTATATATATCCACCGTAGTCAAGTTAGAGGTTTACTAAACAAGTAATAAAAAATTCCCGTTACTATAACCTAGTAAGCTGATCCCTATACCTGAGCCTGAGGGGGTCGGGGCAGCGGCTCGACGGGGAGGGGTCGCCGAGGCAACGGCTCGACGGGGAGGGAGTCGTCGGTGGGAGCGGGGCACCGAGGGGGTCGCCGGTGGGAGCGGGGCACCGAGGGGGTCGCCGAGGGGGAGTGGGGCACCGAGGGGGTCACCGAGGGTAGGGGACCGATGGGTGATGTGTCGGGTCGCCGAGGGGGGAGTGGGTCGCCGAGGGGGAAGGGGTCACCGAGGGCCGAAGGGAGGGATGCGGGAGGGGCGGGGGATCGAGGGAATTTGGGAGAGAGGGAATTAGAAATTTGGGAGGGGGGAGGGAAAAATGAAAAGTCGAAACAGGGAGCCCTATTTGACGAAATTCAGCGACGTCATCAAATGACGTCGCTGAACATCGCTAATATCCTAAACATTAGCGACGTTCAGCGACGTCTAGCGACGTAACTTTCTAATACACTTTTAAGTAGTCACTATAGGTCGTTGAACGTCGCTAATTTTTTTTTCCTGGCGACGTTCATCGACGTTAATAAAACACGTCGCTAATATACTAAATATTAGTGACGTTTTTACATGGAGTCGCTAGAAACGTCGCTAAATTGACTGATTTTGGTAGTGTCGACAGTTTCTTCATTTTGATTGCACATAACACAGGTGGTATCCGTGAGCTGCACTCCGAGGCGACGGAGCATATATATATATATATTTTTTGGAATAAAGCATATATATATATATATATATATATATATATATATATATATATATATATATATATATATATATATATATAGCCCCGTGCACGCCCTCGGTCTAAAAGGAAAGTAACAGCCGAAGAAAAGTGGCTGCGGAAGCGAACAAAAAATGGGAACTAGTCCCGACACTAAGGAAAAAGCACAGCGCAATAATCTCCTGGGTCTTTGAGACTATTGACTTCTTCGATCAGCTTCTGGCCGGCCAAGCACGCCCCTCATGGCGAGCTTTGTTCCTGTTCTTCCATATCACCCAGACGATAGCCGCTATCAGAACCTGCCGGACGTGTCGGAAGGGAGGGCTCCACCACCGGCACAACATGCCCATGAACGGCTCACCGGGAGAGATGCTCAGTCTCTCTTCGAAGTGATGCCAGATTTGAGAAACCAGATGGCCGTGCGAGAAAGGGTGAGGAGTAGACTCCTCAAGAGGACTCCCAGAGCAACATGAACATCTCGATATATACCCATTGCTTCAAATATATATATATATATATATATATATATATATATATATTTTATATATATATATATAAAATATATATATATATATATATTTTATATATATATATATATATATATATATATATATATATATATATATATATATATATATATATATATATATAAAATTAATTTTTGGTAGTGTTTAAATATTAATGTTCACACAACATGAGAGAATGACTCAATCAGCAAAATTGATTTTCATGTACGTCTTCTATTTAAAGGGGGCATAGAGTTTGAGGTCGTTGGCTTTGTTTTGTATTTTAAGTTATTTTTAGTTTTTAATTATTTATGTTCATTTGAAATTAAAGGGCATCATTTTGGTTTTTCTTTTTCGTTATAGAAAACTCAGGACCGCAGGACCGCCCTGAGTGCAATGAAGCCGTGAGTTTTCTCGCATTCAATACTAGTTGATATTATGTGCAACTGTTTTGATCATTGTAGTAGTAAGTGGCATTAACCGTACTTGGTTTTCCTGCTCGACAAGGACTTGACCACGGAGTATTGATAGGGCTGCAAATGAGCCAAGCCGTTCGCGAGCTGCTCGAAGCTCGGCTCGATAAAAGCTCGTTTGAGCTCGGTTCGTTTAGTAAACAAGCTGAACTCAAGCTTCATTTTCGAGCTCGTTTAATAAACGAGCCAAGCTCAAGCTTAGAAGTACTCGGCTCGTTTGAGCTCGCGAGCTGGCTCGTTGATGAGCTTGCAAGCTGACTCGTTTAGAAGCTCGTTTAGGAGCTTGTTTAGAAGCTCGTTTGTTCTTTGTTGAACTCTAAATATATGTATATTTGTGTGCATTATATATTTATATGTCCTTAATAATTGATATTAAGGAACTTTTGAATTAATAATATCACAGGTACTTGAATTCAAACCTAACTAAATTGAACTCGAGCTCGTTAAGCTTGAAATCAAGGTTAATGAGCTTGAAATAAAGTTGAGCGAGCTTGAAATCAAGCTTAACGAGCTCGATTTTGAGCTTATCAAACTTGTTTATCAAGCTTGTTTATCAAGCTTGAATCAAGCTTACTTATCAAGCCAAGCTCGAGCTCAAACCAAACCAAGCTCAAGCTTAATATAAACAAGCTCAAGCCAAGCTCAAGCTCTAAAATAAAAAATTTATCAAGCTCGAGCTCGAGCTTGAGCTCGATTAATTCTAGTCAAGCCAAGCTCAAGCTTACAAAAGCTTGGCTCGGCTTGGCTCGTTTGCAGCCCTAAGTATTGATCTTCCAAATCCTCCATGTAGTTACAGCAACACAAATATATAACTCTCAATTCTCGTACTAGATTTTCGTGCACCAGTGATGAGGACTTCAACATAAGAAGCTTTAGATTGGCTACAAACAATATCGGTAAAACTCGATAGTTTAATATGGTGGAGGTTATCTAAATAAATAAATACAATAATTCTTCATATGTTTCATGAGTATTACATAAACCATTCCTAGTTTTAAAATAATTATACTGACCATCTCTTCCTTTTATAAATTTTATAACCCCTAGGAGTGGTTAGTGTTATAGAAAATATAAACTATATGAGTGATCCGTGTAATTAGTGTCAAAGTAGAAGCGGCTTGTGTAATTATAAGTGTGAAACATAGCCACATACGAGTAGTTAGCACAATTTACCTTATCTAAAACTAGTATTATAATTTCTCTCTTTAATCCTGCCAGCACAGCTCTTCGTCCCTTCCCATGTATATTTGGTCATGAGACCACTGAAAATTATCCCAACAGTATTCAAATAATATCCCAACACTTTCAAAATTCTAACATGTATGGCCATAATGTATCAAATTGATGTCAATCTTCTGGTTTAGGATGTTGCCAAATTAATTTCTAGTTGTATGAGTGGTAGATCAATAAAAAATGGACTTTGTATAAGATCCAAAGAGCGATGCTATATATCCCTCCAAAAATCTCATCCCTCCATGTCCCTCTGCCACGTGGTACTCCTTTATTGACCGAAGCAAATAGGGAAGAAGGTTGGAGGAAAACATGAGCGATAGGAGAGGGCCACGTGGCGGAGGTACATGGAGGGATGGAGTTTTGGAGGTACATATAGTATTTTCAGATCCAAAATATGCAGAAAAGTGGCTATTTCGTCAAAATTATGCTCATACTGTCAACTTCGCAAAAAAAAAAAAAAAAGCTCAAGCAGAGAAGTGACAGCTTTGCCAAAACTACTTAGTAAAAAAATAGTTTCCTTAGAGCATCTGCAATGCAAGTGTGAGTTTATAAAAAAGTTGCACATAGGAATAACAATGCTTTATTGAGAAAATCCTTCTCCAATACAAATGTCAAAAAAGTTGTGAAGTTGACATGGCAAAGACATTGTGAAGTTGGTAGCTTAGTGCTAGACTATGCACTTCACAATGTCTTTTCCTCCACATCATCAATTATGAATAAACAAAATTTAGAAAGAAGGGAAGTTGAAAAAAGTAGATTTTATTGTCTTCTGAATATTTTTGTATTGGAAAAAATTTCTACTTTATTATCGTATGTGAATATAATCTTGCCATCTATGAAAGACAACGTCTTGTGCCTCATGCCACATAGAAATCACATCACATTAAAAGACATTAGGGTTGGAGATGCTCTTAAACGACTAAAATAGTAGCTCCTTTGCCAAAATAGTTAAAACCGACTCCTCAACATAACACATCAGTCAAAAAAGGGCACTTCGTCGAAATTATTCACTAAGAAAATTTCCTCCGTCGAAACTGCTAAAAACGACTCCTTCGTCGAGAACTAAAATTGGCTAACATAAAAAAATGGCTCCTTCGTCAAAATTACTCAGATAGAGAAATTGGCACCTCCCACAAAGACTGCCACGTGGTCACTATCTGACATTAATAAAGCTGTCAACGTGAAGTTCAACAAAAAGTGTTGGGTCTTCCAAAGGACCTAACTGTCACCTCCCTATTGTAAAAATATGTATATGACTGTATTTTTGTATTTTGAGAATTTTTAAATTTGTGTATTTTTAAAATTTTATTATTATTTTCTTGGATGTAGATTTTATCCTCATTATTATTATTATTATTATTAAATTTCCAATAAACCACCCGAACCTAACCCTAAACCTAACTTTCACTCTCCCACCCTCCCCTTCCCTCTCTCTTCAGCCGCTAGCCCTACTCTCCCTTCACTCATCTCTCTTCACTCACCTCTTTCTCTCTCTCTCTTCATCGCTCTGGACCAGCACCGCCTCCCCCGCTCATCTCTACCCCTACTCTTGATCCCTCTTCCTCTCCTCTCGAGCTCCTGCTCATCCTCGGCCATCCACCAACCACCATCACTTCCGTGGCCGCCATCTCCACCGCCATCACCCCCATGGCCGGCCGCCACCACGTCCAGCTCGGCCAGCACCACCCTCACCACCGCCTTGGCTGCCGCCACCATTTCTATCTCTCTGTCCCTCGTTTCTCTCTGCCGGTGGCTGACCAGCCTATCCAAGCCCCTCCGCCCGACCTGGCCGTGCCACCGCTGCTGCCACCTCCTCCGCCAGCGGCCGACCAGCCCGCCTGTCCAAGCTCCTCCGGCTTTCCCCTTTCCTTCTATTCTTCTTTACCGCCAGGAGCCCGACCAGACCTGGCCTAGCTTCCGCGACGACGGCACCTCCGTCGCCCTCTCTTTCCCTTCGGTCGTCGCACCTCGAAGGCAACGCTTGCCTCGAGTGGCGGGACGCCCTTGGGCCCCGTGCTGCTCGAGTAGCGATCCACCTCGCCCCGCATACTCCTCGTGCACTCTCAGGCCACGTGCCTAGGGTTGCGTGCTGCCTCGAGCAACACACCCTCGATATGTGCGCTATCTTGGGGTAGGAAGCCCTCAAGATGCGTGCACCTCGGTGTATGTGTCACCTCGTTCTCTGTACCCCTTGATTTGTGTGTTGTCTCGGTTTACATGCACTTTGGTGTGCGTACTGTCTCGGTTCCCATGCCACCTCAAGCTACGTGCTGCTTTGGATAGCCGGTCACATCGAGCCCTATGCTGCCTCGGGCACCGTACCATCTTGATTTGTACATCGTCTCGTTTTTCATATCTCGGGCTTTGTGCCTATCTCGTGATTCGTATCGCATCGATTTGTGTGCCGTATTGATTTGCGTGCCACCTTGGACTTTGTGTCACATTGATTTATGTGCTTCCTTGATCCTCATACCGCCTTGATTTACATGCATGTACCGATTTATGTGACATATTAATTCGCGTGCCATATTGTATCTTACATCATCTCAGTTCGCGTGCATGTCTTGATTTGTGTGTCGCATTGATTCGTGCGCCATTTTGATATTCATGATCCCTCAATCTTCATGCACATCTCAATTTATGTGCACATTCTGTTCCCGTTTGTCTCGATATTCATGTCATCTTGATTCTCGTGTGCGTCTCGATATACGTGCATATCTCAGTTTGTATAACTGTATCGATTCGCGTGCCTTGGTTTCCGTGCCAGATCCTTGTACTACTTGCGGAACCTACACGGTATAGACTTATGCCATCCCTTATGATTATTCCATTATTTTATTATTTAATGCTAATGACTGTTTATTGTTTGTTTCGAGGACCTCGATAGACGTGCTACCTTGGATCCAGGATGTCGAAGACTTGCTTACCTAGCCGAGCCCTCTAGGCAAGTATTCTTTGCTCATCGACGGCTCTCGCCCTCATGCTAGATTTTCTTGCATTTAATTAATCCTGTAATTTATAAATGTAAATGTATAACTGTGAGTAGTGTAGCATAGTAGTAGAACTGCCATGATTAGGACTTTTGGTATATATTAGTTCGATATCGGGTCAAGCCGTATCAGACAACTTGGATGGGTCATCTACACTTCCGTGGACATGAAAACGACTCATAAGTATGAATTGTCCCCATATGCCCCGTGTCCGACTCGCGATTGGGTAACGACTTTGGCTAACTGTTCCTGTGACTATGCTTGTGGATTGGATATGACTATGGGTCTATGATGCGCCCTTCATGACGATTATTGTTGCATGTGTTGGCTTTGCGTCCAGCACGCATCGTAGTGCTGCTGGAGGTCGAGACTTAGTGTTCTCGACTATGGTTTGGTTTCCAGTACGCATTGTAGCATTGCTGGAGGCTGAGATTTAGTGTTCTCAATTTTTGATTTTGTGGCGGGTTTCGTCGAGTGGCTATATCCCCAACTTCGCAGGGAGCTTCCATTCAGAAATACAGAGGAGACTCTACCGAATTTTTCAGAATTTTCGGTCGAAGATTGGCTTCGAAGATTTGGACATAACCGCTCCTTTGGTTTGCTGAACCAGCCTTATGCACATTTATCGTAGTATAGTATGCCTGATCCCAGTGCCTGCTAGGTAGACTCATGACTAGATTAGTCACCTAGCTACTTGACATGTCTTGTCCGTCGGATAGCATAAGGAGTACAGTTCTACTCGGGAGATGGTCTGTGACCCCGGTCCTTGTTTGGTTTAAGGGTCGTGTATCTACTCCAGAGTGGTCCATGCAATCCTTGCCAATTTTTGCTGGCATTAATTAATAGTCCCTTATCCCTGACCATTCTTTCTAGGATTATCCTAGTTTAGCCAGATAGGGCTGACAGTTGTCCTATGTATCGGGATTGTGACCTATGGATATATCTGAGGATTGAGTATTATAGGGTGTATAATCTTAGAATATTAATTTGGTAGACTCATATGGATTCTTGGATAGTGTTGCCCTTTCCTTTTTAGATGATTTTCTAATTTGATCAGATATGACCATATGGATTCTGGATTTTGATGATTGTGCGAGTGTTTCGCGAAACGAGAAGAATATCGAAGGTATCATTATATGATTTTTATTCGACTTTCCAAGCACCCAAAACCTGGTACCATTGTTGTATCCTGGTAGTTGGGAGACTTGGTTGCTGATAAGCCTGCGATCATTGATTCAGAGGGTTCTTGTGAGCCAGAGGGCCCAGCATTGTTTATGGTAATTAGCGTAGTATCTGGTGATTGTATTTCTTAACCTAATTTCTATCGTGGATGGGAGGACTATTGATAGATTGATCCAGTGGATAGATCGACTTGATGATTAGAGCTGCAGGATCCTATGTGTGCTTGAGATGCTATTATAGTAAAGATCTCGACCATGTACCTGATCTGATACCCATGCCATGATGTGGGCAGATGACTTCATGTGACTGATTGATTGTCCTTGTTCTGACATGACTACGTATATCCGTGCTATGATTTCTAGCTTACCCTTTGAGGTACTGGACCTGTTATTGTACCGAGGTGCTTCCTGTTTAGTTGCGCACTGAGGTGCTATTTTCTTGTTTATATTGTACTGCGGTGCCATCCTGATAATAGTTGGCCTGTAGTATTATCGTGGTCAGGATTGATTGACTGCTTATTGTATTACACTAAGAATGAATCACCAACTTGGACTCTAGGTGCTGAGGTTGATTCTTACTTAGCGTTCCCGTACTGAGGTATGACATCCAAGAGGATGATCATGTGACCACGACATGTGATTCCGGATAACCGTAGGGATAATCTAGATAATTTAAACTGGTAGAAGCATTGGAAGGAAACAGAATCTCGATGTCGTGTAGTACTAGCCGCTTATTTCGGCTGGCTGCCACGGATATTATTACTATCTGTATTAGAGGATGGCAGTTTCCAGCTACTTTATGTACTATGTACCGAGATTGATTCTTACTTAGCGTTTCCGTACTGAGGTACGACATCTAGGAGGATGATCATGTGAGCACGACATGTAATTCCGGATAACTGTAGGGATATCTAGGTAATTTAAACAGGTAGAAGCATTAGGAGGAAACAGAATCTCGAGGTCGTGCAGTACTAGCCGCTTATATCGGCTGGCCGCCACGAATATTGTTACCGTCCGTATTAGAGAATGGCAGTATCCGGCAACTTTATGTACTATGTATTATATGCTTGTCTTGTTTCACATGGTGGCCTTACGAGGGATCGGTACTTATCATGTCTTGTCTTGTTATATTTGGGCCCTGCTAGCCCGCTGGATCGGTACGATATGAGGATTCCTATTTTTGTATTGTTGGGGTAGCCCAACCTTTACATAGAAAGCCGTAGGCATTTGAATGGCCGCTTATTCACCTAAATTATTTGGCTTGCTGCTTGTAAAGTTGGCTGGTATATAACGCTGTCTCGGATGGTAATTCATTCCCTTGTCCTTGTTCGGTGTAGGGATGGATTATTGTTCTGATGACAGACTACGAGTTCCAGTTGGCGATACAGGTATTATTGGATGTTAGGGGTGACTGTGATGGTTGTTGGTTATTTAGCTGCATTAGTTGTGGATTGTTATCGTGCATTGGTACCGCACGATTCTAACCCTTATTACTATTCATATATGTTTTTCTGTCATATATTTTGTCCTACTAGTTTTCTTCGTCCGTCCTTGAGCCTTCCTTTCTGGTACTTGTTGCGGTTGGCCTGACTAACCCTGAATTGTTTCCAGATTGTCAGTGACCGACCCTGTAGATCTTCCAGACTTGACTTGGAGGATATACTTCAGTTCCAGATCATGTAGGTACTGTATGGAAGGTATTATTGTCTATATTATTTTATACTGTAGGCTTCATGATTATCATATGAGTATTTCCTGCTTTCTATATGGTTCTCTCTCTTGCTTATTATTTCATTGTTACTGCCAGTGGATATGAGATCGGATTAGGCCATAAATTGATTGCATGAGAGGATACCCAAGAAGATTGATAGCCGTAATTGCCGTATGACGTCTTTGTACATTATATGGTGTAGCTGGCCTACGTCCGTCTCCGTATAACGGTACTAGGACGTGACACTAGCAGCCGTGCAGAGACTATGCTCTACAGTGAGAGCCAACCTGGCAGAAATAGGGAGTTTTATCGAATTATATACTTTGACAAAAAGCCTATATGACCCATCTAAAGTGTCGATGGTTCTTCTAGCAACATGTCACACATTTTAATGTGGTAGTGGATCTGACAGCCGCACAAGTGCCTTGAAATCAAAGAAAAGATATCTCCTTTTAAGGAAATCTCGTTATCAGTGATGATCCCAGTTAGCTACGGGATGCCTAATCAAGCCATCCAGCTCAGCTAAAATGTTCCTGCCATCATACTTCGTATAATTTTTTTAATTTTGCGAAGAATCAAAAGCTTTCCTTTGGAAGCCTATAAATAGCTCATGCCAGGCTCATTTATTGAGTTCCCATAAATTTCATCGAAAATCGTATATATATATATATAGAGCTTTACGTTCAAACAACATTGAACACGATACTCCTGGTGCCTTTGATAGCTAGTAATAGGAACCGTGTCAGACCATCAACGGAGTACGATGATCGTGTACCAGTCAACAGGTCTCCATCGTCAAAGTTTTCCAGAAAAAAATGTAATCATGACACCCTCGTGTAGTATTTACATATAGACCGATTATAGTGCGAGACTATTGTCCCTTTGTTTATAGTAAAATAACAATAGTTTTCCCTTCCTTAAAAAGAATTTTAAAATCGCAATCATTTTTACTCCTTTTCTTTCAAAAATCACGAAAAATAATAGTTATTAAGCAAGAGAGAGCCTTGTCAAAAAACATAGAAAGGAGCATCCTCCTAGTTGAGTTTGACGAAAAAAATTTAATATGGTATCAGGGTTTGTCAGACACAATCTCTCTAGCCCACATTTTATGTCCCTGTGTGAATAAAGTTCGTCGGCAAAAACATGGAAAAGTTCGAATAATATATTTTAACTCTCAACCGTCACTACAACTCTCACGATTTTACTGATGGTTACCATTCTAGAGTTTTGATACACTGGTAGAGACTTCAAAAATGGTCGACAAGGAATATATATTAAAGGCCATCTACTACGCATTCTGTGAAGCCCATGCATGTTATTTAATTTTTATTGGTTGTTTTGTTTAAGCCTAAACCCCAAGCCCAATAACTTAAGCCCATGACACTTAGACTCAAACCCAACCCCTCTTACTTGTTTCAACCCACGACTCTATTCTTCGCAGATCCTATTCTTCCGCACCACTACGCGCGCCCCATCATCTCTTCCTCTTCTGTATGTAGCTCCATCACAGAAACCCATCCTCCCAGAACAGAAACTCACAGAAACTTTCACCCTCTCCCACACCAAAATCCTTCAATCTCCCAAACCACTCCACCATTCCCAAATTTGGATACCCCCGCATCCGGCTCGCTCCTCTTCGAAATTGGACCACTCTCCCACCTTTCCACGCCGTCCCCCGCAGCCGACCAGTCGTGCCCACGTCAGCGCCGGCCTCCTGCCGTGCGTGGCCAGACTACGCTGGCCTCCGCCCGGCGCTAGCCAGCCACACCGGCGTCCGCCTGGCGCCAGCCACGCTGGCCTCCGCCTGTGTGCCCAGCCAGCGCGGCCTCGCCCGCACCAGCCAGTGCTGACCCGCCCGCACGGGCAGCCAGCGCAGCCCCGCCCGCGCGCCAGCCAGCGCGGCCCCCCGACGTGCACCCGCCAACCGCCCCCGCCGCGCGCACCAGCCCACGTGCGCGCTGTACGCGTGTCCCGCGTCCGTACGTTTGCGTGCACCCGTTCCCGTTTCCGACCTTTTTGGCATTCCACGCTTCGTCCTGAGTCCGAGGCCTCCCCTCGTACTCCTTCGTGCAAACTTTTGGTAAGTTTTGTCCCGAAACCTTCTGTTATTTTATACAGAACCTATTTTATGTTCCGGCCAATTGGCAGAATGAAGCTCTGCCAATTGGAATAGTTTAGTTTTGTAATAACAATGTTTGGTTATTTGTGTAGGATGGTGTAGTTAATTAATTATGTAGTTATTAATTGTTAGTATAGGAAACCATAGGGATTAATTGATAATGGTGGATTAATGGTTAATACTGTTATAGTAGATTTTGGCCTATTAATGTTTATAGCAAAATGTATTTTTCTTTAAATAATTTGTCGGATTATTAAGAATTATGGAAATAAAATTATTAGTAATAATGGTCTATTATTATTAATTGATTTCGCCATGATATTATTGTTTTCCACTAGAAAACTTATATATTTTCTAAAAACGTTTTATACCAAAAGCTTTCAGTAATTAGAATAAATGATAAAAAGATTATTTCAATAATTGAGTTTACTTTCTAAATTAAATTAATTTCGGTAAATAAATGGTTTTAGTAATAATAACAAAATGTTTTGCTATTAAGTTAAATCGTTAGTTTGATAAAAAAAATTGTATTTTCATAAAGTACTATTTTGCAAATTAAAAGCTATTTTTCCTTTTGTGATAAAAAGGGTTAAAAATGTATTTCTAGGAAAAGTGTTTTTCGGTAAATAATTTCTAATTAGTAAAAATATTTGATTTGGAAAATCTAATTTCCTTTTTAATTATTAACCTCTAAAAAACGATTTAAAAGTTGTTTTCTTAATATTTATTTCGACAAAACATATATTTTTATTCAAAACGGTTATTTTGTCAATTATTATTTTGGTAATGAAATCTATTTTTAAAAATATTAATTATTTTTCAATTAGGTTTTCCAACCTACCAGACTTAGTCTCTAGTGTTGTTCTTTAGAAATAAGCGTAATTCTAGTTACTAAAATCTGGTACTACGATCTTGTAGATTTTGTTCCCTAAAACCTTAGCAGTTACCACTTGTTGCTGTCTACGTCGAGGAACCGTCTGAGACAAGTTTCATATCTATTCCATGTCTGTATTTTTACTTTAATAATTAAATATATGCATCAGTTGATTTCATATAGTATAGTGATACTGATTCACCGTGGATCCCTCTCGCACTCCACATCGATTGACGGATTGCTGGATTGCTATAGTGACTTATTGACTTATTGACTCATTGACTCGGGGATTGCTTGGGGAGTAGTATAACGTATGTGACCAAAGCCAAAATTCTCGCTTGTCTCTCTCTCGCTATCCTCTACCACACAGGGGTTGAGCCATACCGTACTATTCGTTTCGGCCAAAACGTTAGTATACATATTCCCTCTATCCCAGCTGGTCACGGCCCTGTTATATACTCAAAACACTAGTTTAGCATTGCATCATATTTGACATTGAGATCAAATTGCTTGTTGTCTTTTACTATTAATTACAAAATATATAAAGTTTTCTTAAATGTCTCGCATTTTCATTTATTATTATTTAGAAATGTTAGATGTGGAAGAAATGTTTCTTGTTCACTCCTGACTGGAGACCCAAATTTTTAGGTGATTGCGATGAGGAGCTTGCTTACTGTTCTTTCTACGGCCTGACTTGGGTCCTGCAGATCTAGCTGAATCAGAACCAGGAACTCCAGAACCATAGATGTTGGCATAGTTTTTCTTTCCTTTCTTTGTTTTATCAGAACAATTGTAAGTGAATTGTGATATCGTAGTCTTGTTATTTCCATTCCAGAACCAGTTTCATTTTAATAAAATATTTTTATTTCCGTTAGATACTTGCCTGTTGTGTTTCACTGCTTGATACAGCTTACTGTCGCCGTCTCACAACGGTGCAGACTGGACATAATCCGACTGGACCCATTATATTTGGGATCGGGTCGTGACACATTCACAGACACAAGCCAAAAAAGAGAGGACAAATGGCATTCCATTTGAGAGAGGTATGTCTGGTAACTTAAAAAGTTAAATGTGTTAGATTTGCACAAAATATGTCCTCTCTTTCACAATATTTGCGTCATAATATATATATATATATATATTATATATATATATATATATAATATATCCTCTCTTCACAATATTTGCGTCATAATAGATATATATATATATATATATATATATATATTCTAGATATATAAAATATATATATATATATATATATATA